>JADRCD010140926.1:0-29687 GCA_019843815.1 Montemys delectorum | reverse complement strand
TTGATCTGGCCAATAGAGTTCCTTTAAGTAACAATCTACTTTCTTGTGAAGATTTTAAGATCAAGTACATTGTTTTGCACCATCTATACTCTGCCTCTATGAACTGCAAGTTGCTGAGAACAGCTATTTTTTCCCATCTAGATCTTGAAATGAGTAGAGCAGATAGTGGGAAACAGAGTCCTTGTAATCTGTAATGGACATGTAACAAGATAGAAGATGTATGCTACTCTAATTTCAGAATTTTAGAGTTATCATTCACTGTAACCTTGTCCTGACTGACATATTTGAATCCACCAATGTAGACCATGGGCAGTGATATTCTAGGTATGGTTTTGCAAGCTTTTCTCCATGAGGTAATTTCTCCTGCCTCCCATGGAACTCCTTAATGAGAGTGTGTTCTCAATCATGTAATAATCATCCTTGACATCTTTGTCCTTTTTTTTTTCCCTTTCCAGTATTGACAAAGACCCAAAACCCTGACCATTTGCTTATCAGATCATGTCCCTCATTTTCTCTGGTTCCAAAGACTCCAATCTTTCCATTGTTAATGTTCGGGAAAAAGACAACATAAAATGTCACCTGTGGTCATTCTTGCTCTGTCTCCTAGGAACCCTATCAATTTATCATCACTCTTCCAGGTTCAAAAGTTCAATGAGGCTTAGTGGTAATAATTGGATTATTTTAAAGATTTGACTCAAAGAATTCAAAGATAAGGCAAATCAAGTGGAAATGAAGACTGTTAGATTAGGAGGATATCACCCTATTCTCAACAGTAAAAGAACTTCTGGGGAAATCACCACCCGGACCTCAAGCTATACTACAGAGCAATAGTGATTAAAAACTGCATGGTATTGTACAGTGATAGTCAGGGATATCAATAAAATAGAGTTGAAGACCCAGAAATGAATCCACATACCTATGGTCATTTGATCTTTGACAGAGGAGCTAAACCTCCCAGTGGGAAAAAACAGCATGTTCAAAAAATGGTGCTGGTTCAACTGGAGGTCAACATGTAGAAGAATGCAAATTGATCCATTCTTATCTCCTGTACAAGCTCAAGTCCAAGTGGATCAAGGACCTCAACATAAAACCAGATACACTGAATTTAATAGAAGAGAAAGTGGAGAAAAGCCTCAAACAGACTTATACTGTAAGATCAAGAATCGACAAATGGGACCTCATAAAAATTACAAAGCTTCTGTAAGGCAAAGAGCACTGTCAATAGGACAAAAAGGCAACCAACAGGTTGGGAAAAGATCTTTACCAGTCCTATATCTGATAGAGGGCTAATATCCAATATATACCAAGAACTCAAGAATTTAGATTCCCAAGAATCAAATAACCCTATTAAAAATGGGGTACAGAGCTAAACAAAGAGTTTTCAATCGAGGAATATCAAATGACAGAGAAGCACCTAAAGAAATGTTCAGCATCCTTAGTCATCAGGGAAATGCAAATTAAAACAACTTTGAGATTCTACCTCATACCAGTCAGAATTGCTAAAATCAAAAACCCAAGTGACAGCAGATGCTGGCAAGGATGTGGAGAAAGAGGAATACTCCTCCATTGTTGGTGGGATTGCAAACTGGTACAACCACTCCAGAAATCAATTTGGTGGTTCCTCAGAAAATTGGACCTGAGGACACAGCTATACCACTCTTAGGCATATACTTAGAAGATGCTCCAATATATAATAAAGACACATGCTCCATTATATTTGTAGCAGCCATATTTATAATAGCCAGAAGCTGGAAAGAACCCAGATGTCCCTCAACAGAGGAATGGATACGGAGTATGTGGTACATTTACACAATGGAATACTACTCAGCTATTAAAAACAATGACGTCATGAAATTCGCAGGCAAATGGATGGAACTTGAAAATATCCTGAGTGAGGTACCTTAGTCACAAAAGAACACACAGCATATGCACTCACTGATAAGTGGATATTAACCCAAAAGTTTGGAATACCTAAGATTCAGTTCACAAACCATATGAAGCCCAAGAAGAAGGAAGACCAAAGTGTGGATGTTTCAGTGCTTCTTAGAAGGGCAACAAAATATTCACAAGAGGGAATAATAGAGACAAAATGTGGAGCAGAGACTGAAGGAAAGGCCATCCAAAGACTGCCGCACCTGGGGATCCATCCAAACAGTCACCAAACCAGATGCTATTGCAGATGCCAGGAAGTGCTTGCTGACTGGAGCCTGATATGGCTATCTCCTGAGAGGCTTTGCCAGAGCCTGACAAATACAGGGGCAGATGCTCCCAGCCAGCGCTCACAGCCAACCATTGGAATGAGTGCAGCGTCCCTGATGGCGGAGTTGGAGAAGGGACTGAAAGAGCTGAGGGAGTTTGAAGCCCCATGGAGAGAGCAACAGTGTCAACTAGCCTGAAGATCCCAGGGACTGGACCACCAACCAAATAGTACGCATGGAGTGACCCATAGCTCTGGCTGCATATGTGGCAGAGGATGGCCTTGTTGGACATCATTGGGAGGAGAGGCCCTTGGGCCTGAGGGTCCTTAGTGCCCTAGTGTAGGGGAATGCCAGGGCAGGAATAAGGTAGTGTTGTGTGGGTAGGGGAGCATCCTCATAATGTTAGGGGAAGGATGGGATGGGGGTTTCTGAAGGGGAGACCTGGAAAGGGGAAAACATTTGAAATGTAATTAAAGAAAATATCCAATAAAAAAAGAAAAAAAAGGAGGATAACACCTTAAGTGGTCTGCTAAAATTGTATTCACATCTGGTCAGCACACAGACTAATGTCTACCATGTAAGACTGGGAGCTGGAAGCAGGTTGGAAAACCAGAGAGTCATATATTTGGGTTTGGGTATCAGTGTGTAATTTTGGGGGGAGGGTATGGGAAGTTTACCTACTTAATTGTGTTAAGCTTAGTTAGTTTTGTATTAGCATAATGGCTTTGTGTTTCCTGAGCATGGCTCTGTGACCAGTGAGGGGCAGGTGGCTTGGGATTAAATTTGGAACATAACCAAAGTACAATAAAATGTCAACTATCTATCTGGAGCATTAAGGAAATGAGTTGTACTGGATACAAAGTTCATGTGTATAAAAATAGGTTCATTTTAAACTATTTTTGGTGAACATCGTTGAAAATGTATATATACTTCCCTGTCTTATTAAATAGAACATTCTAATTTGATCTCTCCCTGATGACTCAATCATGAATTATTCTAGCAGGCTTTAATAGAGCTTCAGAGTACAGGGCTCCGTGTTTGAACATGTCAGAGGTCCATTTTAGAGTTCTGGTATCATCTTTTCTGAGATTTCTGTCCTCACCATCAACTATTTGGCTTCTAGCCATAGCTTTTCGATGCTGTCAGAGCATGTCACTGCATCCTCGAACTGAGAAACCAGACAGTCACACTTGTTAAAGTTGAAGCAAATGTGGTCCCAGGAACTCTCCTATGTTGGAAAATAGTGCATGAACTTTGTTATTTTGGTCCATTCTTATCTCTATGTTTCTTGATTTCTCAAAGCCACAGAACTTCTAGGTTTCCTGAATATCATTGGTTCTGTTTTGAATAGAGGTGAAATGATTTCTGACATAGTGTCATAGCTAGATGAAGCCAATGAAAAGCCTTGCCCTAACAGCCATTCTCTAAACTCTGCATTATTCGGAATGCTTCCATGTTTGTTTCTAAATACCTGTTTTGTTATCATGTTAGTATTACATCAATTTACACAATAGAGTATAAGGTGTCTTCAACTGGTTTTCAAACTAAGACAGTTTAAGGCTGGGGTTAGGGGGCTCAATCAGTAAAATGCCTGCTACACATACACAAGGACCAGAGATTGCATCAAAGAGGGAGATTGATTGGATCTGCAACCTCAGTGCTGGAGGGGATGGAAGACAGCCAATTGGTGGAGTGCATCAGTCAGTCAGTGTATCCAAATCCATGAACTCCAGGCTCAGTAAGAGACCCTTTCTCAAAAGGTAAGACAGAGAGCTGTCATGATGGCTTAGTGTGGAAGGATACTTGCCTCCCAGCTGATTTCATTCCTAGGACTCGTAAGTTGGAAGGACAGAATGAACTCTCACAAATTTTCTTCTGATCTCAATACTCCCTCTATGAAGTGCATGTTTAGTACAGGAATGTAACACATATACATTTATAAAATGAATAAATACAGATGTAATTAATTTCTTTAATGTGAAGTATTATTGAGCAAGATCCCCATCACCTTTCTGCCTCTGGCCTAATATACTAATATGTATGTGCACATATGCCTTCACACATGTGAATAGGTACTTAAATCACACATGAACACAGTTACTTTAATAAAAAGTCTTCACTTGTTCATATAGGGAATATTGCCTTTCTTAACACTTGTCTTTTCTTTTCCAGGTTGTTTACTTTTGTGAAGAGATCCTAAATCACTACCATTTGCTTGGCTTATTAGTGCCTAAGACAGATCACTTTTATGGTAGTATCCTTCTCCCATATAGTTATATTTATGGAGTGTATCATAAGAGTAAAAAGTAAAAAAGGGTGTATAAAGATGACAAGGATGGGTGAGAGACATGGACATAGACCATTTAAGGAGAGATTTTTAGATATAGTCCTTTCAGGAAAGTAATAGTGTAAGTTCTTCAAAGTTGTTTAATTGTCAGTTATACAACTTTACCTTCCCGGAGCCCTAGATTGCTGACATATAATGTGCTGTGAGGGAAATGACCTCTGCCAGCTTCAGCTGTGCTTGTGCAGGGCCAGGAGAGAAGTGTTGGGCCATGCAAGGATGAGAGGCCATGCCTCCTTTCCATTCTTGTCCCAACAGATGTGGAAGATATGATTTATTACATGAGGCTGAGACATTTTGGGTGGCTGTAATTACCTAAGACATCTCAAACAGCTTCATGCCCCTTCTCCTCTGTAGTGAGCTGCAACTTATGGCACTTCCGCTGCAATTGGAGAGCGCAGAAAACATGTGTTTACAGTTACTGTAGAGGCAGTGCAGGCCTATGTCGTCTCATAAGTCTGGCTGGGATGGGGGCATGAGAGGCCATGCAGAGCATGAAAGGAAACCACCATAAAATGAGAACCAGTCATCATTCCCATGTGATCAACTTGTTGGCAGACTTGCCCTCTGGGGCCACCTTCTGGAGTACAGACCTTAGGAGAAGATGGAGGACGGAGGAGCTGCCAGAAAATTAACTCTACTTGAGTCTATTTTATGTAGCAGGAAAGCTACATCTGCACAGTCTCTGTATATCTCCATCTCTTTGCCCATTCTTCTACCCCTTCCCCCTTTCTTTGTATGTAGAAGCCAGAATAATCCTCCAAGTCTGCACACATGGTTGTATTACTCATGTCTTTAAGTCTTTTCCTGTATGTGTCCTTGCAGGCCCTAAATAATCATAACCAGATGCCTTCCCATTTCTCCAGTGACATGTCCTGTATCTCCCACCTAGCTTCCATACATTCTTTACACTTTTGCCATAAGAGTCAGAAAACTGTAATATGTATACATTTTGCTTCTATGGCTTTGAGTAAGTTAAACTTCTCCTTTTCTCTAGGAAGATTCCTGTAGGGCATCAATCCTAAGTCTCTTGTCCCAGGAAATGTACCTTTAGGGACTATTTGGCCCCTTTGCTAAGGACCCCTCACTATTACCCTTCCAATACCCTGACCAATGTTTCATATATCTATGGTCTTGTTCCTCTGGGATCGTGATACTCTTCTGATAGTGACCACCTGTTGATACTACTTTTATCTGGAAAATGGGTGCCTGTGATCTATTTTGCCTCACTGCTAATCTTGTAATCTACCATGTTCAGATAGCTCCTCTGAGGTTGGTGCAAAACAGAGGACTCCATTTTCTTAGTCAGGCTCCCTCTTCTCTGCCTAATCTGGGGAGCCTGACCCCCAAACTTCTACCTGAGGAATGTCACATAGTCCTTGGCAAACCTACAAGTTGAACTTCCTCTTTCCCAATAAGCGCCTTCCCAGCAAGTACCTGGGATTTTTGGAATGCCTTTATATACAATTGAGCCATTTCCAGTACTTTAAGCTCCAGTCAATAATTTCACTCACCCTGAAAACTCCTTGCTATTCTGTTAGATCATATATAGCCCTTGTCTACCATGAATAAACACCAGCTGTTTTCCTCCATTTCCCAGCCACTTCTTTCTTCTAGCCTGGTGTTCAGTGGTGCCAGGACACCCTGAGGGAGAAAGCACACTCCCGGAACCACAGTTTGTGCCTAAGGAAAGCACAGTCATGAAACCACTATGATCTACTTGTTTAACAATTAAATGCTTTGTGGCATCCTTCTCCTTGATTTTTTTTGTCTTATGACTCTAGATATATAAAAGTTATTCTCACCTAAATAAACAACCAATTGCCTTTAGGTGGAAATTAATTTCCATATAATTTCCTCCACACATTTCATCTTGCTGATTAACTCTTGAACAACATAGAGGGATTGTTTTTATCTTACTAGCATAACAAAAATCTAACATTTTCTTACCTGCTGCTATCATTTGCTCTACTGTGGATACTATATTGTTATTCATTTGTTCATTCATTTTCTCCTTTTATTCATTGATTTTTTTTATCATTATTCCATTCATTCAGCTAACAAGTATTTTGCAGTCTATCAACTGTGATAATATGAACTCATAATCTTAAGATAATGAACAACTCATAAAGAGAGGAGTATTTGGATAATGTTTATGAATAATTGCATGAACCCAAATTTGTGGTCTCACATTTGTAATCCTAGCATTTATAAGGTCAAGGTAGGAAGATTGTCATGAGTTCCAGGCAGCCTAGGCTACTTGGTGAGTTCTAGGCCAACCTAAACTACAGGTAAGACCCTGTCACAGGAAAACAAACAAATTGAAAGTGAGTGCTTTGAATTTAGAGTTAGACTTCCACTTGAATTCTTAGTCAACTCTGCCCCAGCTGACTAACCTGAACAAGCATAGTGTCTCCAGGGCTATTGTCAGAAGTAAAAAATTGATAACAATGATACTCTTAATATGCCTCCTAATATGAAAATGAATACTCAAAATACATGACCATGATGATGGTGGTGGTAGTTTTAATGATCTGGTTCTTTACGTGCCTTAGATTTTTGAAGGAGCATCATGTAAATCACCATGGAGCTACTAAAATTATCTAAACAGATTATCTGACTAGGTTTAAACGCCACTGAAACTTCATTTTCACACCCCTCCACCTAAAATCTTGTCCTATGAGGACTTTGCTTATCTTGTCTGTGTCTTATAGATTACTTGTGTTATTATTAATCCAAAGACTCCTCTCCATTCATTTAAAGTGTAATTTTGATAGAAATTTTATATAATTATGAAAGGTCATTACCTGGTCTCTTCCAAAGTCACAAATAATCTCCATGGACATCATTCTGCAGTGTAGAGTCAGAGCTAGTTTGTAAAAAATAATCACATCTCTGACCAATACTGATTATTTAAATTCTCATGTTGCATTAGAAATCCTGTTATTATTTTTATATCTATTTGTTAATTTACAAATGCTTATCTAGCTGATATTTTTACAAAAATCATTAAAAAGATCAAATCAGTCAACTAAGAATAGTCTGTACATTTGCCTCATTAATCTTATTTAAAGAAATAAATACTGATAAAGGAGTAAGCACTGATAGTACTCTATGCAGCTAGAGTCTACTTAATATACTGTTCCATCAGTTAATTCTTTCTGGGTAACATACTACCTTATACTTAGTATCTTTTATTTATTTATCTTTTTGTCTGCAGAATTGTTTTACTGCTCTAAGGTAATCACAACCAATGTTTCCTGGGCTTCTTTAGCCATCTTCAGCTAGCTATCAAGTCACTTGTAATACCTTGATCCACTACAGATTCCTCTAGGACAATGTTTCTTTTCTAGTTATCTTCAGCAGAGTAGCACAGATATACTTTCATGGGAGTATGAGGGATGAAAAAGAAAATAACAGAAATGCCTGAGTATTCTTTTCAAAATTTGTCTGCTTTCTCAACTTTTTATAATTGATTGAAACAAATCTAGATATGTGTAGGATATACTATACCTATATACTTAGGACCACAGTTAGAGAGGTAAACTACTACCAAGAGTCATGCACGTTTCAGCTATGAAAACTTCCGTCTATGAATTCAACACTATGGTAGCTTGCTTTCTGGGCACAAATGATAACTTGATGTTACTTATAAAATGTTTAAACTCTCATCTAGGGCATTTTCAAATCTTTTCAAATCATGGTATCATGTATGTATATAGTCTAGGGTATTGTGACCAAAATCAGATCAATAGAGGGTTCCTCTTGATTCAGAAAGTTGTAGAGCAGAGAGAAAGCCACTTGCCATAAACATGCCTGAATTATAAAGAAAGAATGGTAACAGAAACACGTAAATGGATATTCCTATTAGTTGTCTGGAAGAATGAAAGTTAATAGTAATCAATAGCCTAAAGTGACTTAACACTCCTTGCTGAATGCTGCCTGCTCTTCCTGCTCCAAGATAGTTTTAATGTGTCCAGTTTTTCATGCTTTTCATGGTTGTTGGTATTTTACACAAGCATGATTTTACTATCCGGATATCCTTTGCAATTTCCAAAGAACACATGACCAAGCTATACCATTCTGGTATATATTCTAAGATATAGACATTTTACTTCACAATTGTTTGCTCAGCCATGTTCACTGCTGCTTTTATTCACAATGGCTAGGAAATGAAAATGACTTACATGTACTTTCACCAAAAAATAGAAAATGAAAATCTGTGTAATATTTATCTGTAAAGAAAATTAAATCATAAACTTTTACAGGTAAATGAATGGAACTAGAAAAGATCAAGCTGAGTGAGGTAATACATACCCAGAAAGACAAATCTTGTATGTTTTCTCTCATTAAAGATTCTTAGCTCTGCATCCTAAGATTTGAAGAGATATTCTGTAACAACTGCAGAAGCAAAGAAAATAAAAAGGGATCGTGGGCAGGGTAGGAGGTGGGGGAGCAATAGAGAGTAATAGCAGACTCCAAGTGGTCTTGATAGGGAAATGGGAGAAATGAGAGGGGGGGAGTTTTTCATTGGGCAGGAGATACATAGAGAGGAAAGAAAGTCAGAAGAAATACCAATAAGTATTTCTGAAAAAGTCACAAGGAATTATATTATCAACTGTCTGTCTAGTGATCATATAGATAAGTTTATTTACAAATATATATAAGTATATGTATATATATACATATATATATGTATGTATATATATATATATATGTGTATATATATATATGGAAATTTCTCATCTGAGCTGACAATATCCTATGTAAGAGCCAAGAATATCCATCAAAAGATTCAACACTGCATGAAAAGTTCTCTTTTAAGTTGTTGGTCAGGATTGTCCAAGGGACTCCTAAAAATGACAGGATATTGATTGATTTTGACCTTGGTTACCTCCTAGACATGGGAGATATGTCTCTATTGACAATGATATCAAACACTTCAGAGTCAGGTCCTGGAGACCCTTGTGCTATAACTGACCTGAAATCTTCCTCTAGGACAAGCTTTTATAGTATTATTAGATAGCAGGCATGCTTCTAAAGGAGGGAAGCAAGCAACAGCTCTTTTCAGCTATGAAACCTAAGAACCACAACAATGGCCAGAATAGCACAATAACACTAAGGGTCCACTAGTGGCATGTATACCTTGTTGGTAACAAACAACTCTCTAATTGGACTTAAGACTTGCTTAAGAAGCAGTGTCTTATTTGGCTTTGTTGGGTCTGTGGAGTGTATTGTGGTTGTCCTGTACTTTATGGCTAATGTCCACTTATAAATGTGTACATACCACGCATGTACTTTGGAGTCTGGGTCACCTCACTCAGGATGATATTTTCCAGTTCCATCCATTTGCTTGCAAATTTCATGGTATCCTTAATATTCCATTGTGTAAATGTACCACATTTTCCTTATCTATTCTTCATGTACTTTGGAGTCTGGGTCACATCACTCAGGATGATATTTTCCAGTTCCAGGTGTTTGCCTGCAAATTTCATGATGTCCTTAATGTTCCATTGCATAAATGTACTACATTTTCCTTTTCCATCCTTCAGTTTAGGGACATCTGGATTATTTCCAGTTTCTAGCTATTATGAATAAAGCTGCTATGAACATAGTTGAACAAATGTTGTTGGGGTATGGTGGAGCATCTTTTGGGTATGTACCCAGGAGTAGTATAGCTGGATCTTGAATTAGAACTATTCCTAATTTTCTGAAAAACTGCCAAACTAATTTCTAGAATAGTGGTACAAGTGTGCACTGCCACCAGTAACAGAAGAATATCTTCCTGGCTCTACGTCCTTGCCAGTATATATTGTTGCTTGGCTTTTTGATTTTAGCCATAGTAATGTGTGTAAGGTGCAGTCTCAGAGTCATTTTGATAAAGATTTCCCCAATGATTAAGGATGCTAAAGATTTTTTTAAAAGTGTTTCTAGACACGGATAGAAGGAGGTAACTGGGTGGGAGTGAGGATAGTGAGAGGAGTAGGGGAAGGATCAGATGTAGGGAGAACCAGGGAGTGAAGGCTTGGATAGTGAATAGAAATTATCAGCAGGCAGGGCCAGTAGGGTTTCCAAGGGATGTGCCATCTATAGGTTGCAGGAAGCTCCAGGGAGTCTGTTGAGGGTACCTCTAGCTGAGACTCCTAGCAATTGGGGGTATGGAACCTCAACTGCCCACCTCTTGTAGGCGGGCAGGACTCCTAGTGGAATAATAAGGACCCTAACTCACCCACAGAATCTTGTACCCAAAATTTGTCCTTCTTACAAGATATGCAGGGGACAAAAATGGAGCAGAGACAGAGGAAATGGCCAACTAATGAATGGCCCAAGGTAAGACCCTTCCCCTGGGTAAGAACTAATCCTTGACAATATTAATGATACTCTGTTATGCTTGCAGACAATAATGTAGCATAGCTGTCCCATGAGAGGCTCCACTCAGCAGTCAATTGATACAGATACCCAGACCCACAGTCAAACATTAAACAGAGCTCAGGGAGTCTTGTGGAAGAGTTGGGAGAAGAATTGAGGGACCCAAAGGGGATAAAAGGGGATAGGAATTCCATAAGACGACCAACAGAGTCAACTAACCTGGACCCTTGGAGGCTCCCAGAGACTGAACCATCAACCAAAGTACATACATGGGCTGGACCTAGTCCCCCACTCTCCATATGAAGCAGGTATGCAGCTTATTCTTCATGTGGGGCTCCCACCAACTTGATGGGGTCTGTCCCTGACTCTGTTGCCTATATATGGATCTTGTTGACCTAACTGGACTGCTCAGTGGAAAAGGGTGTGCCTAATCATGGAGTGACTTGACATGCCAGGGTAGCTTGGTATGAGGTGGGGGCGGGGGGAAGGTCTCTCTCTTCTCAGAGGTGAAGAAGAGAGAGGAAGAGGAAGGGTCAGTGTGAGGGGTGACTGGAGAAGAGGGAAGCTGAAATTAGGACATAAAGTGAATAAGTAAATAAATTAATGGAGAAAAAATACTTCTTTAACAAAAGGGAAATCATGAAAACGTAGCCAAATATGGAGACTAATGAAACCATGGGTCTAGAAGGAGAACCTACAAAGACCCCTTTAGTAAATGAATATACTTTCTAAAAATTTCTAAATGTTTGTCCTTACATCACAGGTAAGTGCAGTCTCGTGCCTCATCAAGGAAACTTCTCTTTGCAGCAGATAGACATCACTGCAGAAAAACACAATCAACCAAAATTCAGACTTGTGCAGCTCAGTCAGTGGAAACATACTACAAAACTTCCTCACCTAAAGCATAGGGAACACTGGGAAGTGAGCTCAGGGAAGGCGACTGTAAAAGCCACAGAGCCAGAGAGTTTGCTAGAAGCCACTATCTCCTAATAAAGCCAGAAGCTACACCCACAAAGTTTTGTCAGCATGAAACCTAAATTTGATATGAGCAAGATAAAACCAATTGACATATTCAAGTGGAAGGTGGAAAGGCTAAGAATCCTGAACTCTGCACAAAGAACTAAAGACATTTAAGGAATGCTAAGTGTGTTATAAGTAATCTTGCCCAGGGAATAGCATAAGTACTGATTATTCAAATGGTAAGTCTTGAAAACATACATAAAAACAAGATACAGAGTGAGTGGGCTGTATTGATGTATTTAGGAATATATATGTATATATATATACACACACACACATATATATATATATATATATATATATATATATATATAATTTATGTAAAAATAATTAATAAAAAAGAGACCATGTATTTGAAAGAAAAAAAGTAATGGTATATGGAAGATTTGGAGATTGGAAGGAGCATGGTGATAATGATATAATTATATTATAATTTCAAAAATAAAATAAATATGTAAAAAAGAACACACTGAGAAATATCCCTACATCATACCTACAGAAATCTGGGAGTACAAAAGACTTCTTGCCAGTTTTATATTTTTTTCTCTTCAGTTTCAGTTCCTTTTTCAGTGCAAATCCAGATTGCCAATCCAGATGAAATAAAATGTTTCTAGTTCCTTGAATATGACTCTATTCCTGTCCTTGAGTTAAAAAATCACACATCTCATATTTTTGTAAGTCCTTTTGTGCAAGAAAAATGTCCTCCTAGGCTCTTCCTTAATTCCTTCACAAACTTTATAGCTGTCTTAGAGCCACACCTGTAATTTGATCTTTGTTCCTTAGCAATATTTTCTGAGAGATGTCTTTGCTCCCCTAAGGAACTATGAATGAAAACTATTTTATATTTTCTCCCAGAAAACAATGAATTCTTTCTTTCTTTCTATGTTATACCAATAAACTGGATAGCTATTACTCTCTAAACAATCATTTTATAACAATGAATTAAATATAGCCAATGAGGAGTCAGAACTTCCATTTTGTTGCTTATATTCATAGTTCATTAATGCATTTGATATCTATAATTACATCAATAATAATTTTATTAGTGGCTCTACATGGTATAAAATGGACCACGATTTTCCCAACAATTTCTTAATCATATTTCTAGCTTCTCCTGGAGGCCTTAACAAAAATTCAATGGCATGTGACCTAACTTTTATATGATTGAACACAATTCCATTACAAAATTTTTATTGTTTTTTCTACTGAGTACTACAAAGCATTCTAGAACTTTGTGGCTTAACATAACAAGTATATATTATTTTTCATGAGTCTACGGATAATTGAAGAATGAAGAGAGCTAAGCTATGCCTCCATTTGTGCTCATTCACCTGTTGTCTGTTGGAAGCTCAGCAAGGAGCTGGAGCTGGCACAGTCAAGGTGGCCACAGTTGGAAATCCCAGACTTCTATATATCTCTTAACATTATATCTGACCTTTTGTAAACATCTTTATGTAATGTTATGTTTTAAAACACTTAGAGAACATCAAAGTACACTGTGTTAATCAAAGATATTAAGCACGGTGAGGGGATAAAAGGGCTGGTTCCTCTAAATAGTCAAGATTTCTCTCTTATTATCTGACATCCATAAAGTTATACATACATATGTATCTGTGTGAAAAAGCAGCATTTTTCTGTGGCTCTGCATGTGTATATATATGTATACATATATATATACACACATATAATATACATATGTATATACAGCTTGTTATCACATCTGATGTGATAACAGACATTAGATGATCAATAAATAAGAACATGCATACATAGTAATGCAACATTGCCCAAATATTTAGCTAGATAATCTACAATGTATTCCGGTGCTTTGCCTTGTAGGACATACATTCAATTACAATTTCTCAAATAAGTTGGGCATATTTGCTTTTGACTGGGGTATTTCAGCAGTTTGTATCCAAACGCCAAAATTTGCCCCAATTTACAGCCTGTTTTAGTGCCCCCTTCTCTAGGTATCTTCGGTTTAAAATGATCTCATTCTGGTGCTTTCAGTATTCATTCTGTTTTGTTGAAGACTAGAATAAATTATCTTGATATTGGACTTTGTCTATGTTGAAATTACTTGTTTGCATGTACCAGTTAGTTTTGTTTTTGTTTTTTGGATTTTTTTTTTTTTGCTTCGTTTTTAATGTGATACATACTAGAGTCGCGCAGAAAGAAAGTACCTTAATTGAAGGATTACCTACATCAAATTGCTTATAGGCAAGTCTGGGGGAATTTTCTTGAATAAAGGTTGATGTGAGAAGGCCTAGAACACCAGAGGACAAGCATTACTAAACTGTATAAAAAAGTAATCAGAATGAGCAAACCTATAAGCCCCATTCTTCTGTGGCTTCTGCTTTAGTTCCTGTATCCTGCTTCCTGCCCTGCTTTACTCAGTGATGAACTATGATGAGGACACGTAATGAAATGTACCATTTCCTCTCCAAGTTTCTTTTGGTTAATACTTTTATTACTACAACAGAAAGCAATTGGGACAACACATGGAATCTGAAACACTTTTCTAAATATTCTTCAAAATATCCAACCTAGTTTTTTTCCAAATACCATGGCTATTAAATTTGTTGGATAAATGAATGCATGAATTAAGTTTACACCATATAATGTCAGGGCAGAGATTTGTCTGTCTTTATTGTTAGTTGTCAGTTCCTTGTAAATGACCAGTTTTCAGTAAAGGTTTAATGGATGGGAGATGAAGAATAGAGTAAGTCAATAAATTAATAAATAAGCTGAAACAAACATAATTCAGACTCAATATTTCTATTTTAAGAAGTTCCATTCCACATTGTATTAAGACATTATTTTATGATTAGTTTTAATATTAAGTCCTTTGGACAGTACAGGATGTCAAGTCTATTATTATGTTGGTTTTCTTTTTCTTATTTATTTATTTATTTATTTTATTTATTTATTTTATTTCTTCTTTGGTCCTCCTGCAGGATTGCCCTTCTCAGCTTCTTTCAGCCTTCCCTAATTCAAGAACAGGGGTCAGTTACTTCTGTCCATTGATTGGGTGCAAATACCTGCATCTGACTCTCTCAGCTGCTTGTTGGGTCTTTCAGAGGGCAATCATGATAGATCCCTTTGTATGAGCACTCCATAGTCTCAGTAATAGTGTCAGGCCTTGGGACCTCCCCTTGAGCTGGATCCCACTTTTAGGCCTGTGTAGCTAGACCTTCTTTTCTTCAGGCTCCTCTCCATTTCCATCCCTGTAATTCTTTCAGACAGGAACAATTATGGGTCAGAGATGTGAATGTGGGATGGCAACCCCATCCCTCACCTGAAATCCTGTCTTCCTGCTGGAGGTGGGCCCTATAAGTTCTCTCTCCCTATTGTCTAGTATTTCACCTAAGGTCCCTCCCTTTGAGTCCTGGGAGTCTCTCACCTCCCAGGTCTCTGGTGCATTCTGGAGGGTTCTCCCACCTCCTGTTTCCTGAGGTTGTCTGTTTATATTCTTTCGGCTGGCTCTCAGGGCTTCAGTCCTTTTCCTTCATCCAATACTAGATCAGGTTCCCCTCCCCCCCATTCCTGTCCACTTTTTCTCCCATTTTGCTTCCTCCCTCCCAACTTGTGATTGCTTTCTTCTCTCTCCCAAGTGGGACTGAAGCATCCTCACTTGGGCATTTCAGCTTGTTGAGCTTTTTGAGTTCTGTGGACTGTATCTTGGGTATTCTGTATTTGTTTTTTGGCTAATAACTACTTATTAGTGAGTATATACCGTGCATGTCCTTTTGGGTCTGAGTTACCTCACTCAGGATGATATTTTCTAGTTGTATCCATTTTGCCTGCAAAACTCAGGATGTCCTTGTTCTTAATAGCTGAGTAGTATTCCATTGTATAAATGAACCACATTTTCTGTATCCATTCTTCTGTCATTTGACCTCTAGGTTGTTTCCAGCTTCTGGCTATCACAAATAAGGCTGGTATGAACATAGTGCAACATATGCTCCTGTGGTATGGTGGATCATCTTTTGGATATATTCCCAAGAGCTGTATAGCTAGGTCTTCAGGTAGATCTATTTCCAACTTTCTGAGGAACCTCCATATTGATTTCCAGAGTGGTTGTACTAGTTTGCAATCCCACCAGCAATGGAAGAGTGTTCCTCTTTCTCCATATCCTCTCCAACATGAATTATCACCTGAGGTTTTGATCTTAGCAATTCTAACTCGTATAAGATGGAATCTCAGGGTCGTTTTGATTTGTATTTTTTTTTCTTATTCAGAGATCTTTTCCTAGAAGAGAAGGAGAAATTAAGTACTATTTTCACCAAGAATTTTAATTATAAAGTGAAATATTTCAAAGTTTCTAACAGGACAAATTTAACATTAGCAACTTTTAAGGAATAGCATGCAAAGCTATTCCTTGTAGGCATAATGGACTAGTACCTGTGTTTTGTAGACACCAAAGATGGTTTTCTTTAGCCACGATGTCCTATCTTTTACTGAGATGTAGTTATTGATGGTAAGAGATGTATTTAGTTTTCTTTGTAGTACTTGTTGGAAATATTCAATTCTACTTCCACCTCCAGAGATTTTCTAATTATATTATGAGATGTCCCAGTAAAGTATGTTAATTCAACCTCTTCATTCTATTGATTCTCTCTGTCTCCTCGGTCTCTGTCTCTGTCTCTCTCTGTCTCTCTCTGTCTCTCTCTCTGTGTGTTTCCCTCTCCCTGTGTCTCTCTCTCTTCTTGTCCCTCCCTCTCTCTCTGTGTTACATCTATGTGACAGCATGGGTAGATGCAGGTGTGTACATGCGCAGAGGCCAGAAGTTTTCATTGGCTGTCTTCTTAGATCCTCTTTCAACCAAATTCCTTAAGACAAGGTCTTTCACTGAAACCAGATCTCATCTTTTTGGCTAGGCTGGCTGGCCAGCAATTTTCAGTGGATCTGCTTGTCTCCACTATTCCCTTTCCCAGATCACAGGTTTTATAGATATGCACCACCAGTGTGACTATTTAAATGAGTCCCATTGATACAAACTCAAGACTTCATTCTTGGTCAGTAGGCACTTTACTGATTGAACCATCTCCCATTTTCAACTACTCTAATTTTTCTGATACTGGTAGTTCATAGATTCTAATCATGTGATCTATATACTAATTATGTGTATGTGTTCACATGTGTGCATCTGTGTATATATAATAAAAAGTAAAGTCTTATGGAGACTTTTAATGTTACGAATGTCTATGTAGGAACACATTGAAGTAGAAGAAAAACTTTGTCATTTTTTTCCTAGAAGCCTATGGAGCTTTGCTTAGAATATTGGCCTGATAATTATTTTCTTTATTGCAATAAATGGCATTCTTTTTAGGACTCAAAGGAGTATATGTAGTCTTCAAAGTGACTAAGGCATACATGAAGATCAACAATTTTTTTTAAGGATATTTCTTTCCTAGAAAATCCCAAAAGGTAGCCATCATGTGTTACACATTTCTGAGAATCTTCTGACTGACTTTGCTATTTGTATAAGAATAATGAAAATTCTCTACACTGGGTGTGTAACCAGTAGTAGATAGCAAGGATGAAGGCATTGCATGGGACAAATGTGTTCCATCAGGTCCCAGGAAAACTCACTTCTTCAGTTAGCAGTGAATGCAATTTATAATAGCTGTATTTTCCCTATTAGTTTATATGTGTACACTTAAACTTGATGGTGCAGCTTTTCACTTACAGCTCTTATTTGCCTTCCCCCATTATCCCTGTAGGTGGTAACAATGGGGGTAGAGGAGATAAGGTGTTCAGTGTATACTCAATAATGCTGCTAACATCACATTGCCTCAGGGAAATGGATATGTGTTTTATAAGCCTTGTTAAGTTTGATCTGGTTTATTTTTACTGCAATTAACACTTGGAATTTTATGGGGCGAAGGACATACCTAGAGGAGGGATTTAATCATTAGGTACTTTTAGCCTAATTGGTTCTCATTTGGAGGAGATGCTTTGGGTTTGGAAACATGCTACAAGTTAGCAGAGCATGCTGGTTCATTGCTCAACTGTGGAGTTGACAGATACAAGGAATGCTTCTGACTTGGCATCCATTTAGCATTTAGTTGGCATATATATCTTCAGGGCTGCCCCAGGGCTCTTTGTTTGTTAGTTGCGTCTCTGCTGGGCAGACATTAAGGCCAAGTTGCTTCGTTTTCAAAGTTACTTAATTGTTGAATAATTTTGAAAATTAATCTGAAACTATTTTCAACTTATATAATTAAATATTATTCATACTAATGACCCCATGGAGTTTTTTCTATTGTTTAACAAACTTATATATCTCAAGTGCTTAGTAAATGCCTGGCATATAAAAACACATAAATACTACTATATGTACATTAACACACAGTTTCAGATGCACAGACACATCTTTCTATGATTTCTTCTATTTTTTTTGTCTTTATTATCAAATTTTCCTCCTCTGTCAATAATTCTGAGTCATGAGGTTAGGAGTCATGCTATCTAGAACTTCAGTAACTTTTACCATAGGTAAAAAGCTACCATAGGTATGAAGGGGGAGACGCTGAGTACTTGTAATGAGGCTAGCCCATGTTGAGATACGCTATGTCCAAATAAAGTTCACTTTGCATTTGAAAGCTATAGAAAAATGATTATTAAGAGGCAGAGAAAATGATGTAAACTATTTTAATAATTTTAATGCTGTCTTGTATAGAAAGAATATTTTGTATATTGTATGAATGCCTTATTTGCCAATTCAAAAGCCTATAGCCTATGGCTTAGGCAGAAAATGAGAGGTGGGACATCTGGGAGGAGAAACAATTCTGGGAGAGAGCCAGACAGGGAATTGACCTGGATGATGTGACCAGACAGAGGCATGGTACATGAGCACAGGTACCCAGACACACAGCAGAATGTAGCTTAAAATAAGTGGGTTATCTTGTTATGGTTCTAGTCAGAGAAGAACCTAGCTATATGGTCAAGGTATTTGTAAATATATTTTGAGTCTGAGATATATTTTTCTGAGCCTGTAGCTAGGAGGAAAAACCAGGGCTTAACTTCAAAAGTCTTCTGATGAAATATTTCTGATGTGCAGGTTGTTAATTATGTAAACTCCCTGCAATCATTTGGCAAAGGTCAATGTAAGACCCTCTATAGAAACACAAAGAGTAATATCCTTCTCATAGTAATTTTTGTATTTCTCCTGTTCCTCGGTCATGCACTTTTAGCCGTAATTACTTGGCTTTTCTCCTTCAAGATTTTACTTTTATTTTAATAATGTGTATAGATGTGTGTCTGTGTATGGGTATGTACACATGAGAGCACGTTTCCACTGAGACCAAAGAGGGAATCTGAACATCTGAAGCTGGAGTATAGAAATAGTAAGCCACCCCATATGGGTGCTTGGAATTAAACTCATGTCCTTTGGAAGAGCAGTGGGTGCTCTTAACTACCACTTGATCCCTATAGCCCCTGTCTGAAATTTCTATCTGGACCACACTGTCAGCTTGAATGTACTGTTTCTTAAACTGTAATTTTATTTTCTTCACAATTAGATCTTATTCCTGATTTTCCTATTTTTTTTCTAGTCTCACTGCTTCTAGGATCTCACCACTACTTGTTTGAAAACCATACATAGTGGTAGAGTAGTTCTATCACCTGGTCTCTATTCAATCTATTCTTCACACACAGTCCAAATTCATCTGTTTAATATACATATATATGTATATATTTCAAAATATATACATGGCATATTTGTTTGTTTGTTTTTACATTTTTTATTAGATGTTTTCTTTATTTACAATATCTCCTTTCCTAGGTTCCCTTCCAAAAAAAGAGAAAATAAAAAAAAACCTAAAATAATTCCCTGCTCCCTCCCCCTCCCCCTGCTCACCATCCCACCCCCTCCTGCTTACTGGCCCTGGCAGTCCCTTAGGACAAACAACAATATAAACTAACTAGTACCCTCAGAGCTCCCAGGGACTAAACCACCAACCAAAGAGTACAAATGGGGGGACTCATGTCTCCAGCAGCATGCGTATAGCAGAGGATGGCATACTTGTTTTTAACTGCTTTAAAAAGCAGCCATCTTTGGTCTTCCTTCTTCTTGAGTTTCTTGTCCATTGTACTTTGTGTATTCCTATATTCTAGGCTAATATCCACTTATCAGAGAATGCATACCATGTGTGTTCTTTTGTAATTGGGTTAAAAGGGGGAACAAAATACCCATGCAAGGACTTTTCAGAGACAAACTATGGAGCAGAGACTGAAGGAAGGACAGTCCAGAGACTGCTCCACCTGGGAATCCTTCTCATATTCAATCATCAAATCCAGACACTATTGTGGATATCAGCAAATGCTGGCTCACAGGAGCCTGATATAGCTGTCTCCTGAGAGGCTCTGACAGTACCCAACTAATACAGAAGTAGAAGCTCACAACCATCCATTGGACTGAGTACAGGATCCCTAAAGAAGGAGCTAGAGAAAGGACCCAAGGACCTGAAGGGTTTGCAGCCCCTTAGGATGAACAACAATATGAACTGACTAGTACCCTCAGAGCTCCCAGGGACTCAACCACCAACCAAGAAGTACACAAGGTGGAACTGATTGCTCCAGCAGCATGTGTATAGTAGAGGATGGCCAAGTCAGTTATCAATGCGAGGAGAGGCCCTTGGCCCTGTGAAGGTTCTATGCACCAGTGTAGGGGAATGCCAGGGCCAGGAAGTAGGAGAGGGTAGGCTGGTGAGCAGGGGGAGGGGGGAGGAACAGGGGCTTGTTTTTGTTTTAGGGTTTTAAATTTTTTTTCTTATTTTATTTTATTTTTCTTTTTTCTTTTGGAGGGGAACCTGGGAAAGGAGATATTGTAAATAAAGAAAACATCTAATAAAAAACAACAACAACAAACTTGAAAAAAAAAGCAGCCATCTTCTCACAAGATAAAAATTTACATCCTCTAAGTCAGCATTTGAAGCTTTCCTACAATCCTAAATGCTGGTCTAGTCTCTGTCTTGTTTCATTTTCTGAACCTAGAAAAAAATCAATACTTATCATACTTTGTAGAAGCACAACTTCTGGAAAGGTAGCGCATGTTCAAGAAAAATGAGTCATATTTGACTTGCAATGAGAGGAAGACATTGCATTTTTTTAAAATATTTGTAAGCTTATACGTCTTTCAGATAAGTTGTAATTTTCTTCTTAACTAACTTATCTGAAGAAGACAAGAGTTCTTGGTCTAATGGGAGCTGAGAGGGGGAAAGGAACCATGACGTGAGATTGAATTCCTGGGGAATCATTTTACAAAGTCTCGAAAGCTTCTGATTATATACTGAATACACAGACCGCAGAACCATGACACTTCAGGTTTCCAGTTATTCAAATTTTGCTGTGGGCTATTTTTTCCAGAAAGAAGAAATTTTGATGTGTGCCTTCAGAGGGTTAAGTCTCTGGAGTGTGATGGACACAAACAGAACTGCTCATGCCTTCTAGTTGTATGATTTCTGAAGCCTTGAACTTACAAAGTCCATTACGACTTCCTAAACCTTCTTAGTCATTAAGTCATGAAGCAGTCTCAAAACTAAATGGCAGACAATTTTATGGACACTATAGAAATCCTGGACAAGAAATTTAACTGACTTTTTATGGAAACAAGGTTACACCTTCAACCTTGTGGCTGTGTTCATGTATTCCTTTGCTTTGGTAAATGCAAAAATCAGTCATTAACCTAATTGTATATTCTTGACCTGTAAAGTAGATGTTTCTTGCTCTATTTATAAAAATTGATTTTTTTTTAACTTGCAAAGATAAGTTTTCTAGGGAAATCCATTGCAAAGTTTTCACTATGAACATTATTCAAATAGTATTTACATTGGTTTTGTTTGAGGAAAACATAATATTCTGCTAATTCTTACCTTTATAACTCAAAGAAGTTTGACATATACAGTAATCCAACCTTCGTTTCTAACTGTTTATTTTTTATTATAACAGCAGTGTCGGTTCATTACAGTAATATTGGAAAGTGCAAAAATAAAAAATTAGAATTTATTTTTATTGGAGTGTAATTTGCATATTCTCGAATGCAATGAATTCAGAGATCTTCAATGCTGTCTAGTAAGTTTTGTAAAGTATTCACACACTTGTGTATGCCATGCCCAAGTCATGATGGAGAATCTTTCTCATACCTTGATACTTCTTTACTGTACATATTATTCCATCTTTATTCTACTTATAGAAACATTATGCTGATTTCTATCAAGGGAAGAGAATTAAAAACAGAAAATAATCAAATCCTACCAGCAGCCTCATGTACTGGCATACTCCTGTAGTTCCAAATCTCTGATGGTGGAGGAAAGTGTGTCATGAATTTGGGCAACACTGTGAATCTGAGGTCATCCTGGGTCTCTATTCCTGACAACCACTGCTTAACTCTTCAGCATCTTTGGACATCACCAATTCTCTCTAAAGTATGATGGTTTGGATTGGCTTCTGAAGCACAATGTTCACAATGTTTTTTTTTTTTTCCCATTATTTCTCTCACTTGGGCTGGTCTGCTTTCTCCATTGCCCAAGTGTCAGTTCACTAAGATGAAAATGAGTGAATCAACATCTGTTCCTCTTCTCTTCTTTATCTACATAATCTTTGAGCCATCTGATTGAGTCCTGAGGCCTGAATTTGATCTCTAAGCATGTGGCCCTCAATTTTATACCTACAACCCTGTACTCTCCTGCAAAGTTCAGACCTATATACAATTCATGTGGTAAATAACTAATGAAACATTACTAGTTTCTATGTTTTGGACTTCATGTATCCAAAAATATCCCTTCTACAATACCCATAACAGAAAATGGGAATTTATATTTCTTAAGCCAAATGTCTCAAACAGGTACTCCTTTTGTTTCAATTTAAAATGTTTAAATTAAGTTTTATAAATTTATTGAGAAAGAGAGAGAGAGGAAGAGAGAGAGAAAATGTGCATGCTATGGTACGTGTGTGGAAGACTGTGGGTGTTGGATTTCTCTTTCCATCCTGTGGCTTTAACTTAGGTTTTCAGGCTTGTTGGTATGTATCTTTACCTGTAACAATCTTACTAGCCATCAATAATATTACTGACTCTACTATTTCTTACTATGTGATCACCCACCATAAAGTCTTACTAGGGTAATTTTAAAGATTTTTACTGTCTTCTATATTAACATCTGATTCCAATTCTTTTTCTCTCCTCTGGGAATGGATGGTGTAGTAATGTTATAACTAGATGGTTCACTACACTGTAATCTGTTCTCAACATAGAAGAATATTGGTGTGATCTAAAATATTAATGTATTTTTTCAAGATGCAGTAATCATTAATTGATTTTATATTTTTCATTTACCCAATATTATGATAGAGCATTTTAATGTCATTATAAATTCTTTATGAACATAATATTAAATGATTAGATGGTTGTTACATGGTGAGAAAAACACTATTTTTTGTTTTGTTTCGTTTCTTTTTGTTTTTCAAGACAGGGTCTCTCCATATAGCCCTGGCTGTCCTGGAACTCACTTTGTAGACCAGGTTGGCCTCAAACTCAGAAATCCACCTGCCTCTGCCTATCAAGTGCTTGGATCAAAGGCGTGCACTACCACTGCCCTGCTTTTGTTTTTGTTTTTTTTTTTTTTTGTTTTTTTTTTGGTAAAACATTTTTTTCTTACCTTCACCATTTTATTAGACATTTGGCTAGTAATTCTAACTATTGTTAAGGAGAACCTTGGTACAAAAGGCTCCCTACCCATTCTAATTACAACAGTGGGTAGCTATCCTGGGATTTCAGGGTTAAACAGCATACATATTTTGAGGCTATAGCTCTGTCTTATTTGAGATTTCTGTTGCTGTGATAAAACAGCATGACCAGAAGCAAGTTGTGGAGGACAGGGCTTGTTTGGCTTACACTTCCACATCTTAATCTATTGTTGAAGGAAGCTGGGACAGAACTCAAACAGGATAGAAATCGAGAAACAGAAGCTGATGTAGATACCACGGAGGGCGCTGCTTACATGCTTGCTCGTCATCACTTGCTTAGCCTGCTTTCTGTGGAAGCTATATCACTAGCCGAGGGCAGCGTCACCCTTAATGGGCAAGACCCTTCACCATCAATCATTAAATAAAAAAAAAATCATTCATTTATTTTTTTACATACGGCTGTTATGGAGACATCTCAAATGAGGTTCCCCCCTTTCAGATGACTCTAGGCTGTGTCAAACTGATGGAAAACTATCTAGGACAAGCTCCGTCTATTTTACCAAGTAATTTTCAAAGGGAATGTATCAGAATACATTTCTACCAGCAATGTCAACAATAAAATAATCCAGAAATTTTTGTCTAGACAAGCTGAATTTTATTAATAGCTTGACAAGATGTATAAATAATAGATTATCCCAAAGTGGTTTATATTTTCAGAGTTTAACAAGGTGAATAGATTAGACTTTACTTGTTATTGCTAATCGTGTTAGAGCAGAGGTGTCCACAGATTTCAGGGTCATGGAGTGAAGTGGTTTAGAAAATGAGCATTGGAAAGAGACACACAGGTTTGTATATTGGATTGATAGCTTAATTGCTTAGTAACCATAAATTTGAGCAAGTCACTTACCATTTAGAGCCTCATCTATGAAACTGGGATAATAAAGTCTATCATGCAGAAATGTTGTACAAATTAAATGTAAATGATTATATACATAAATCATTTAGGATGAGGCTGGCTCTCATAAATGTTATTTCTTATCTGTACTTCCAAAGTAATTTCCTTTTCTGCTTAATAGCTCCCCCATATCATCCACAGAAATACATGGTAAGCAGGCCATTTCTCCTGTGGCTTACCGAACTCTTGTGAATACAAGAGAGGGTTTTAAATTCTGCTTTGCTTAGGGCAAGTTAGCCAGCTGTCATGTCAGAATGTGAGCAGCACCAGACAAAAGTGCCATATGGGGGTTGGGGCTCAGCAAATGGCTGGAGTCCTGGTTCTGGAAGGTCAAAGTTAAGATGTTAAGGGAAGAACAAGAGAAGCAAGCTAAGGGACAGACCTTGACAGTCCTAATAATTAGAAAAGAGTGGGAAGTCAATGTACAAGATTTGTGATGAGGGACACAATTTCTTGTCTTCAGGAACAGATGAGAAGGGAAATTTTGAGAGTGATAACTGATGTCATGGTGCAAATGTTAAACTATAATGCTTATAATTCTTTGAAATAATTAATGATCTATAGAAACATTTTAAGAATTACATAAAAACTTTTGTAGAACATTTTTCAAGTTCATCAATTCTGAATATTTTTATCATCCATGACCTATTAAGTGTGTGTTATATTATTTTTACAGCACTTATTTTACTCTATGGCCCAGTCCGTGATAGTGTATTGCATTGAAGTTTCAGCCTCTAAGCCTCATTAAATGTGAAATGTTTATTAGCTTTACTTTATTTTATATAGTGTCACTATTTTTAAAATTAAAAAAAAACAGTTATTTTGTAATATGTTCTACAACTTGGGATTTCAGAACTCATATTTTGACTCTGATTTTGAGATACATGCTCTCACAACTAATATCTATTAGGCACTTCCTGCAGATGTGTGCTGTGGAAGGACTCTAACAGGGTTTGGGGGTGAGCGTCTGTAGCCTGTAGAGACAAGCATCCAGGAGATACAGGTGAAGTCCTAGGGTAAAAGGGGGATCTGAAGGATGAGCCAGGGTTACAAGTCCACATCCACTAGCTGGAAGGGACCTTGAGGGGTCATCCAATCCATCTGCTCTGTCCTCAGCTGAAATGCTTTTCTCTTCTCCCAGACATGCTTGCCTATTTTTAAAGCCCTCCAGGGAAAGTAATTCTCTGTGTGGCTTCCACACTAGTGCTCTTGTGCTTACTGCATGGCCCTCCCTGTGGCTTAGACAACATCTTTAAAGGGCAGGACTTACATTTTTTTGTTCCTCTTGTTTTCAGGGATGACTTATAGAAGTGCAGCATACTTCATTCTGTTTGGATGATTGTGTGAATATACTCAGGCCTCAGGACTCTTTCCTTTAACCTAATCTACCTTTGAAAAAGGAGCCTACTGTGTACAAATAAAAGTGTGGTTACAATATCAATAATGGCAAACAATAAAACAACATTTGATTATTTGTATATACAATGTATTATTGCATTAATCATATATGGTGAATTAAATTTATTTTCCATAGACCTGATTGCCAAGCAAATAATTTAGATAATCTTTTTGAGTCTTTTGAATTTCCTTTTGCATTATTAAATATTAAACATGTGTTGTAGAATGCCAATTCAAGCATTATTGTAGAGTTAAAGAAGGAAAATATTTCTTCCTTTCCAGCACTCTGAAGTCCTCAATTATAGTCTGTGTATATAATTTTGATTCTGGGAGTTTTAGATTGTTTTCTAGATAAAATCAAGCAAATATTCATGCAGTTACACATGTATAAATTCTGTATTGTTTAGAAAATTCTTGGACATTTTTCTACACATATGTTATCCTGTCTCATTTAAAGAATTTTGTGTGAATATATGTGCATGTGTGTAGCGTTTGTGTGTGTGTGTGTGTGTGTGTGTGTGTGTGAGTGTATGTACATGTATGTACTCAAACTGGTTAGATGTCAACATCTGCTTGTCTTCCTCTATTGCTTTCCATTTTATTTTTGCCAAAATCTTTTACTGCAAGTAGAGCTCACTATTTTTGGAGCTGGGCTGGATCCACCTGCTTTTGCCTTCCATTGTGCTGGGAGTACAGATATATGCTGTACTTCACAGCTTTTTACATCGGTGCTGGAGATCTGAACTCAGTGCTATAATTTCCAGCTTTTTCCACAGGTGCTGGAGATCTGAACTCATGTCTTTTGCCTGTGTGGCCAGCACTTTATTGAACTATGCCCTGTGCCCCAACTACTCTTTTTAAATACTCTTATCTTTCTTGATGATATCAGAACATCTCAGCCTGGTAATATTTTTCTTCTAAGTATGTGCCCAAGTGAATCCAGCCCTTCTATCAGGTTCTATGTAAAAGAAAGAAAAAGAAAACAAAAATGAAAGAAAAAAGTGGAAGAACATAGTCTTGAGAAGAAGAGCAGACTGGCAGACCCAGAGAACGAGGCATGTAAAATAGTTCTGGAGGAAACAGGTTGTGAGAATAGCATCTTACCAACCAGGTAACAGAGCTCGTTATGAGGGTCAAAGGACAGTGTTCTTTGGTGAGACGCCAAAATCCTCTGCTCACCATTAGTGCGTCAGATTGGATATGTAGTGATAGTGCATTAGATAACCAAAGTATGCACCAGGATTCCTTCTCTTTTCTTTCTTGGGCAGCATTCAGTAGTGATGTCTGTGCATGCATCTGACACACAAAACTCAAATTATTCACTGCCTGTTTGGCTTGGACTCACAAAATTACGCAGAATTTGTTAGTATTTTTGGTATTTTTTAAACTGTCAATTCTTTTGTCATGGTTAGAGAGATAATGCTGCCCAAATGCTTAGTTAGCCTCCTGAAATTCTTTAGGTCAAACTCTCATAAGCCTTTTTTGTTACAAATGAACAAATATTTTTTGCACCCTTATATGCCAGGGCCATTGTGTCAGTGACATCAGTGAACAGATTGCTTTCCCTTTAGTAGAGTTTCCGTTGTCCTATGAAGAGGATCCAATTATTACACCCCATCAGGTACCACGTTTTACTTCTACCCTCTCTTAGATTCACATTGCAGCCCACACCAATGCCATAAATTTATTATCTTTTCTGCTCTTGTATTCTAAGATTTCTGATTTTCCATATGCTTTCTTTCTAAATCTACCTAAGTTATAAGTAAAACTTGCTTTTATAATGTAATTCATTTCCCAATGTACTCAGCCCCAACTAAAAAGTTCTGTGAACCACCAGGTACCCACTGTAGTTTTTTTTTTTAATCTGACAAGTCCTGTTCCTTTTTTTTTTTTTTTTTTTTTTTGATTACTTAATGGACAAGAAAAGCCTTGGGTCAATGAAGGAAACTATAGACATAAATGCTTCATGACAAGTAGAAATGAACACCATGACATAATGTTGTCTGTGGAAATAATTTGAACTTTAAGAATGATTGTACCTGAATGGATATAAACTTCTGTTAAACATGGGTAGTCTAGAAATTAGTGGTGAGAGTAAATTTCGGCTCTTTTTGAGGATCGTCCGGGATGTCCTGTGTTTGTTTGTGCTATTTGTATTCCCTTTCTTCTATGCTGCTTCTGGGATCATTGTGCTATTTTAGTTCTTACTTAACCATACTCCCTGTCGAGATGCTAAAATATCTTGAAAGTGGCAGTGCTGAGTTTTTTACATGCCCAGGAGGTGGAAAGTGCAGGGTTGATTTGTAATGACACTTTCCTGTAGAGTAAATTTTTAGCTGTAATGATATTTTGGGCTGCTTGATCCCACTAGATTTGGAGAAGTTTGAATTACCTTAAATAACTTGAACACAAACACTCCTCTGTTACCCCTGAGACACACTCACTGAAGCATGGAAATTAATTCAGATATGCATCTAAGCTCCACTGAATTTTAATCCAAGGGTTTATAGAATTATTTACTGATATTTGGGTAATGAAACTTATTCCATAAGGAAAGTCTAATCAAGGGTGGCAACCAGAGCAACCCCATAGCTTACTCTTTATGATAATGTTTCCTCTGAAGTAGGATCTGCTTCTCTGCTTTTGTACCATCGGCCAGGTTGTGTCTGTTTCAATCAATGCAATATGGTAGAAATGATGCTACTTAAGTTTTAAATAAAGCTCATTAAAAACATTCATGGATCTATATTTTACCTATATTGGTGTTGGCCTGCATATGTGTATGTACACCATGTGCTTGTCAGGCATCTGCAGTGGCCAGATAAGGGCGTAAGCCCCCCCTGGAACTGGATTACAGATGGTTGTGAGGTTCCATGACAGTGCCAGGAACCAATCCCAGGTCTTCTGCAGAATCAGCAAGTGCTCTTAATTAACTACTGAATAATCTCTCCAGTCCCTACTGTTAACTCTTTTAAGTGTCTTGAAATTTTTGCTTCTTTTATGTAAGGGATACAACTTCCTGAATACTTTACCGGATAGACAATATGGGGTTGCAGACATGGCATGGAAAGTAAGAAGCGTCCAGCCAAGACCAATCATACAGCTGTCTGTCCAGGTACAAGCATGGCACTGAAGAACTCCACCTGGAAATGGTTCGTATTCCTTTTGCTGCAGCTGATAACAAGTGGTTTGGATTGGATAAAATTCATGTAGCTGAGCTGTTCTCAAATTCTGTCCCACAAAACTGAAGGGAAAGTGGAATGGCTGTTTTAAGTTACTAATTTTAGGGAGCCATAAACAGAGGAAATAGAAACTCTTTAAATTCAGTAACTATGTTTAAAAACTGATCCCCCTTAAGGATTTGGGAGTGGCACAGAAGAGGAGGCAGATGACTGTAAGAGCCATAGGGCATGGGTGACTGGAAAAGAACAGTTTCCCAGATATAACAGGACCAAGGTACGTTCTAACTTAGAGACTGTGTCACAGAGCCTGCATAGGTTCAAGTCAGGTAGTGTCCCAGCCCTGAGAGAATAATTGTCATGGGATTCCATCCTTAACCATGAAACGATCTGCAGTTGACATCTTCCTACAAAGAAAAAATTGCTTTACTCCAGTGGAGTTTTATGTGGTTATATTAACCACACTTAAGGTATATTAATCACATGCCCAACAGTAGATGGCCAACACAATATAAACTCAATGGTGATTTCATGTACTC
>JADRCD010140919.1:0-38244 GCA_019843815.1 Montemys delectorum | reverse complement strand
ACACACACACACACACACACACACACACACACGCACTACTAACTATATAAATCCAGCCTGCTCAGTGTATCTAATATAACCTATACATATGTGATCTCAGGACTGACCACTAATTAGCGTGCTCTTGTCTGGGGAACACCATGGCTCCTGCTCTCAGTATTCCTCAGTTGCCTGTAATTCTTTGTCTAGGGCTGTGTCCCAGCGAGCTTTCCCCACTCCGTGGCAGACTGTCCATTGATGTTGTTCTTGTTCAGGTTGTAGCCATGTTGAGGTCACGATAAAGTCTTGGTGTCTTGTGAGAGTCTGTTGTTATTAAACTGCAGGAGAGACATGCAAACAGCTCTGCAGTCACAGCTTGGGGAACTGTATAGGTCTTCTAAGTTTAGTTTGCCATGTATTGTCCACTAGAGTACTTATAACCAGGAAACCTGAGTTTTTAAGAAACAGTTTCTTCTAATTAATCAAGAGGGGCCTTTAAGTTTAACTTGGCATGTAAAAATATGTTGATAATATTGCTTTTTCCTTGTTAGTACAGATCATGTTTTAACATAAAAATGATTTAAATATTACAGAAATCCTTTGATGCACTGAATTTTGTTACAATGTTAAAAATGGTATGGATTTCCAAAGCCAGTGCCATACAGCGCAAAGGCAGGTAATGTACATTGTATGTTATAATTACATGCACAATTTATATTCATTTAATTGCCTGTGATACTGATATTACAATATGCATTACATATTTGTCATATACTCTTCCTTTTATGATATGTTAGTTTTCATAGTAGTCTTAATTTTATAGTGACTTTGCCAAGCAAACTGTTTTGATACTTTAAAAAATTAACTAGAAAAGTTTAAATTACATTCCTTTATTTGGAATGTGTGTCAGAGGCACTTACATGCTATGGAACATGTATGGTATTCAGATACCTTTCAGGAACTGGTTTTCTTCTACCATGTAGTTCCTGAGAATAGAACTAAGTAAGGTCTCTGGGCTTAATAGCAAATGCCTATAACCCCTGAGCTATCAACTGGCCCTCTCGGGGTAATTTTTCAAAAGTTAGAAGTTAGGCTATGTTTCGAGCCCAAGTGATAACAAACGTCAACATGGAGGGAGGAGAGGGGAATTGAGCGCACATTTCCACCTGTATCTGTGGGGCTCTTGGCAATTGTTAGCTGCTGGGAGAGGGAGAGTTTTCTTCATCCTTTCTTGGTTGTGAACTCCATAAGGGTGGAGGTATCTGTCATTCATCCCAGACACTAGTTATCTCCCTGATTAGAAGAACTAAAAGGAGACTACATCATTATATTTTCTGATGCTTTCCAAGAAACTGTCTCTGCGATGATAGGGTAAATGCCAGAGCTTTGTTATATAACCTACACTTTGTATAACTCTGATCAGTGGGCCTGAACATAATGCCTGATAACGTCTCAGTGAAATTGATTAAATTTAAGTTACTAAGCATTCATGCTTTGAATTTCACTTGATTTCAAATTCATGTTACAAACTTTGATTTCTTTGTGTGTTTGTTTTTAGCAATAACTGTAGATGACATGTTATGAATCTTGCTCAGTAAATGATAATATTGAGTCCCAGAGCACAAAATACCTTCTAAATGTATTCATGGAAGTTAAATAAGGATTAGAACTCAGATATCTTGATCATGATTCATTTTTCCGCCTCCTAAATCACATTAGTGTGAAGTTTCATTATTACTGTCTTTTTCCTAATCTGAGTCTTAATTTAATGTTTTATTTTAAGAGCGGGACGATGTAGACCTGGAATTTGTTTCCGTCTGTTTAGTAGACTTCGATTTCAGAACATGCTGGAATTTCAGACACCAGAACTCTTGAGAATGCCATTGCAGGTAGATCTGAAGCTCTAAGGCTTTGTCTGTCGGTGACGGGACAGGTCCCATTTCATCTCTACAGATTGGGCCTGGATAAATTCAGTTTACAAAATAAAATCATAAGTTTTATGAAGTGGGATATAGCCACAAAAATGATTTTTCTCTAAAAATCTTACTGAACCTTCATATATTTTTTAAAGTTATTGAATACATTTAAAATATGGGAGCCATTCAAAAGTGTGTGTGTGTGTGTATGTCTGTCTGTATACTTCTAGCATTTTAAGAGTCTCAAATATGTAGTGTTTTGAAAATTCTAGGTAGGATTAGGAACTAAATCTAAGTTGTAGAAGGTAATACCAACATCATAATGTAAGATGCTGAGCCTCTCTACCTTTGTAATTCTTTGTTCATGGAGATCTCCAAATCTTCATTGCTTTTCTTTGAGTTTTCTGTCTTCATGGAAAACTACTAGAAGAATATCAGTTTGATTCTGTTTTTGAAAGATTTACTCATTTTACTTTTATTTTATATGCATATTTGTGTGTCTGTATGTAAGCATGCCCATGTATGTGGTACCTTTAGGAGCCAGCATGTCTCCTCACATCCCTGGAGGTAGAGTTGCAGAAGGCAGAAAGCTGCCTGATGTGAGTGCTGGGATCTCAGCCTGGCTCCTCCACTGCTGTGCAGCCAGTGCTTTTAACCACCAAGCCATCTGTCCAGCCCACACTGGCTCTTTAGTCTCTTGGCTTAGATACTTGCTTCAGGTGATACAGGTCATACAGAATCATGTTTTTGACATTCATATCCCTGTGATTTCATATTCCCAATATCTTTGCAAGATTTTTATGTTCCTCAGATACATAATTAAACACTTTTGGAACCTAAATTATTAAATAAGCTCTTCATATGTTTCCAATCCCCTATCCTCATGTTTCTACTCTTACCAGATTCAGTGTTTAACTTTAAAGTTACATTTATTTCTTTTGCTTCCATGTGTGCTAACCCATTTTTAAATTCCTTTCCCTTACTTAGTTTATGATTAAAATCCTATTAAATACATCTTAGTATGTGTATCATTTCTTCTTGGAAACTGTCTTTGACTTCTCCTAGCCTCCTCCAGCTCCTTCTGGAACTTGATTACAGTTTATGCACCCCACCCCTGGGGCACCCAGGAGCCGTCATAGCACTTAGCACAGATATAAGTAATTATAAATAATGATGTGCTAAAGTAACCTAAGGTCTGTTTTTCACTTTGTTATCAACTCTAAAAGAGCAAGCATCTATCCATTTGTTGCATATGCTTGTCAAAAGCACCCAAATGTTTGTTGAATGGAAAAAGATGATAGAATGGGGTGATCATAAGGGGAGAAAAATGACTTACTGTTTGGATAGTGTTTCTGTAAGTGGTGTGGGTAAAAACTGAAAAACTGTTGCCAGAAGGGGCAGTTACTGTTTCGGTGTAAGTCGATTGAGGGTATTAGGAGCAAGTTTCACTGAAGGTGTTGTTCCTTCCCCTAATTCTTTGACTCTGAGACCTTGCTAGTTTGTGATTGGGACACATAGTTCTCATGGTTTCCTTTATAAAATAGTCAGTGGTATATAGTTTTACCGTTTCTAAATTTTTTGCCATTATGGTTTCAGGAGCTCTGTTTACATACCAAGCTGTTAGCCCCAGTTAACTGTACCATTGCGGACTTCCTTATGAAAGCTCCCGAGCCACCTCCAGCTTTAATTGTGAGGAATGCTGTCCAGATGCTTAAGGTTGCTGTTTTAATTATTTTACTTGTTTGTGTTTCCAACTAAAACTTAAGCTAAATGAGCATATGTTTTAAATAATTTTATTCTTTTAAAAATTGCTACTTGATCAGTACTTTAATGCTTTTATAATTTAAAATAGTATATATAGTTGTTATATGTATATATTTAATACAAAACATATTTTCATGTGATGTAATAGCAAAAGAATATTTACATAATTTAATATTTACTGGGTTTTTAATTTAAATATCATTTTGGGGTATGTCCATCTTTTTTTCCTCCTTTTACCTAGACAATAGATGCAATGGATGCATGGGAAGATCTGACTGAACTCGGGTATCATTTGGCTGATTTGCCAGTAGAGCCACATCTTGGGAAAATGGTCCTGTGTGCTGTTGTTTTAAAGTGTCTGGACCCCATCCTTACAATTGCCTGCACACTAGCTTATCGCGATCCTTTCGTACTGCCTACCCAGGCCTCTCAAAAACGTGCAGCTATGCTTTGTAGAAAACGCTTCACTGCAGGGACTTTCAGTGACCACATGGCACTTCTGAGAGCATTTCAGGTACTGTTACTTTTGTTTATTGTTAAACCTGGTATATTTAATACATTCTGGGGCAAGTATAGCAGTTTAAAAATTAAAAATAAAAAACTAAATACTCTGTTAATTTTGTTTTACTTTGGAAGCCACATGTTATTTATTTTTATTTAAGATTTATTTATTTTTATCTGTATGAGTGTTTTTCCTGCATGTATGTATATACATCATGTGTGTACCTGGTGTCTGTGGAGGTAGGAAGAGGGGTTTCATTGCCTGGAAGTAGGGTTATGGATGGTTGTGAGCCACCATGTCAGTGCTTAGAACTGAGCCTGGGTCCTCCACAAGAACATCAAAGCTCTTATCTACTGAGCCATCTCTCCAGTCTCAGAAGTCATATTTTATCAACAGAGCAGAAGTGGCTGGGGAAAGACCATGAGGCCTCAACCCTACACAAAGAAGTACAGGCAACTAAGAAGTCCCGAGAGTGGGAGAAACAGTCTTCCCCAGGAAAGAGCACACCAATTGGCTATTTAATACCAAATGGTCAGCCCTGAAAACGGACATATGTTATACAGATTGAGTAGCTAATATTTGAGTGTGTGTGTGTGTGTGTGCGTGTGTGTGTGTGTGTGTGTGTGTGTGTGTGTGCGTATGTGTGTGTATGAGTGCATGTTCCTGTAACAATTAATGAAGAAAGAGGCCATGAATATGAAAGAGAGCAAAAAGGAGTATATGGGAGAAATTTTAACCCAATTGACATGATAGTAGTTGTGTATAAGCTAAATGACAAGTCTAGTTCGATTACAAAATTTTAGATTTTGTTCCCCCCTTATTTTTTCCTAATTAGATTATATGTATGCATGTACATATTTGCATTTAAAGTTTGAATGTTGCTTACTGTTCAGTCATTATTTGACTGGAAATACTCTTCAAATTATTTATGATGGCTGTTGCTATATACACAGAACAAAGACTTAAAACGATCTGAAATTTAGTATTATTGGTGAAATTCCTTTTTTTACAATATTTTTCTTGTGTACTTAAGACTTTATGCCAATAATTTAATTTTATAAAGAAAAAATAATTTAAAACCTTAAAAAACAATAGTGAGATATTAAGTAAAGAAAAGGGTGATAAGATGCCTCTGAGGAGAGAAATGCAATGTAATTTAGAAATTCAGATATTTAGGGAAAATACATTATTTCTTAAAAAAGCAAAAAACTTTTTTAATTTTTCAAATTTCTTGACTCTAGGCTTGCAACCTTACATTTTTCTTGTTTTTATGGAAAGCACTGCTTTCAAAACTTTTCCAACATAAGTAATTTCAGCAGTTGCAAACTCTTTTATGATTAATATTAAATAATGGACTATTAAGTTAGGATATTAGATAGTATACATTATAGAAACTTAGTAATAATCAGAAATCTGCCATAGAATTCCTGTGTTGTGTTCTTTTCCAGCTCTTTGAAAGCAGATGAAATGAGATATGGCTTATTTTCAGTTATGTTCAAGCCAGAATAGCATATTTTCAAGGGCCAGATTTTTATATTGTATATATGATTTCTAGAAACCCTACTTTTGATTTCTAAATTGGGAGAGTTGCATAGAGATTATTATTATTTTTATTATTAGCATTTTTAGGATTTCTAGATATAAAATATTTTAATGGAAAATGTAAGTGGAAAGCCTCTCACAGTTATAATAAAACTAGCTATTTACATACTGGCCCCAAACTAGATCTATGAGAATAATTATTTTTACAGAGTTGGTTATTTGAATCACTTGGTGTTTAGTTCTCCCTGAGGTTTTTGAAACTCAATTGACATGATAGCAGTTGTGTATAAACTAAATGGCAAGTCTAATTTGATTATAAGATTTTAGACTTTTGTAAAACTACCAGAATAATACTTTACCTTGAGCGACTAATATAGTAGTGGCATTGTTTTGTTGCCTCAGTTAGATGTGATTGCCAGACAATACTTATTACAGTCTATGCTTTTTTGTTTGTTGCTTGTTTGTTTGTTTCCTTTTCCTTTTCCTTTTTTTTTTTCTTTTGTAGGCATGGCAGAAAGCACGAAGTGATGGGTGGGAGCGAGCCTTTTGTGAAAAGAATTTTCTTTCACAAGCTACCATGGAAATCATTATAGGCATGAGAACACAGTTGCTTGGTCAGCTTAGAGCATCAGGTAAGAATTTTCTATATAGGACACCTGCTTTTACTTTAGAGTTATAGTGATGCCAGTTCCTGTTCTCCTTATTCATGAGCTGATGTGTACACTTCTCTATCCTCTGTACTTTTGTTTATTAATGAAGTAAAATATTACACTGGTTATGTAAAACTATATGAACTGTATGTGTAAACCTGTCTGTAAAAGTGTATAAACACGATCAGCATACCCTTTTGATACTGTTGGCACAACAACTTTCAATTTTTGTTAATGATCAGTTTAGATACAATAAGTTGTTATATTTACTTTTGACTTTTCCAATCAGAAGTTACTTAACTGAATTTAAGTGTGTGTGTGTGTGTGTGTGTGTATTACACTCTTAATATAGGAATATGTGAATATAAAAATTTAAGTGATTAATATGGCTGCTGTGTACATGTGGAACACTAAAATGATTGGTAATAACTTGAAGGTATACAATTTTTCTAATGTTACTGTTTTCTTTTAGGATGGCTTCTTTGAAGGTTTTGTTGTTTTTTAAGTAACATAGTTAACTGAAGTGATAATCATTAGTGTCCAAATCTGGTTTTTTAGGTTAGCCAAAGTATTAGGGGAAACAAGATAATTGAGAATTTAGACTTGTTTTATATATAGGAAAATATGAAGGATTTTTAAAATTTAAGCATACGGCATGCATACTTAACTATAGAGTTGATGTCTGAGAAAATGAAAATATTGATAAAAGTCAAAAGACTGGTGGTTTGGGTTTCAAGTTGTAAACTTGGAGAATGTTTATGGTAGGAGTTGTCTTGGTTTGATTTCTTTTGCTATGATAAAGACCATTATCAAAAGCAACCTGGGAAGAAAAGGGCTTATTTCAGCTTTTAGTTGTTATATCATTACAGGAAGTCAAGGCAGGAACTAGACAGAAGCTCTGGAAAAATGTTGCTTGCTGACTTGCTCTTCATCGCTTGCTCAGCCTGCTTTCTTACACTATCCAGGACTACCTGCCAGGGATGGCACTGCCGAGAGTGGACTGGCTCCTCCCACATCAATTAGCACTCAGGAAAATACCTCACAGACTTGTCTTCAGGCCAGATGGGGGTATTTTCTTAAGTGAGGTTCCTTCTTCTTAGATGACTCTAGCTTGTCAGGTTGACAAAAAGCTAACCAACACAGCAACTGATCAATGACTTTACTGAAGAATGTGTATATAGAGCCAGGCATAATAGCCATCCACCAACATTCCAAATGCTCAGGACGATGAACGGGAGGTGGGGGGGAAGGGATCACTGAGGGTCAGTTGGGGTTACATATGATATCTTATATACTACTTTATCTAACCTGAACAGTTATAAACTTTGCTCTGTTAGTTTTTACTTCACACTTGCCAGAATGGATAATATTAGTCATAAAGATAGATATTGTTAAATTCATATGAGGTAACAATTTTTGTTGTCAAATGTCCATAAATGTTAAAGTGCCTTTTGCATAATAGAAAAGATTAGTGTACTCTTTTTGTCCACCTAGGTTTTGTTAGAGCACGAGGTGGTGGTGACATTCGAGATGTTAACACAAACTCCGAGAACTGGGCTGTTGTTAAAGCTGCATTGGTAGCAGGCATGTATCCTAATTTAGTCCATGTGGACAGAGAGAATGTAGTGTTGACAGGGCCAAAGGAAAAAAAAGTACGCTTTCATCCCACTTCAGTTCTCAGTCAGCCTCAATACAAAAAGGTAAAACATTTTTAATGCTCTTAGACCCTATGGTAGTGAAGATAAAAATACTCCAACTACCTCTGCTTTAGCAAAATAATTTGGAAAAATGTGTATAATAAAATATTAAATCTTAGAAATAGAAGAGGTAACATTGGAAAAGTAGTGAGGGAATCTGTATAAACCAGAACAAGGGCTTGCTTCAATTTTTGAGTACTAATGTACATTATGTTTTACTAAAGAACTTAAAGTATTCCCAATAAATTAAGGGATTAACACTCTCTCTCTCTCTCTCTCTCTCTCTCTCTCTCTCTCTCTCTCTCTCTCTCTCTCTCTCCCTCTCTCTCTCTTTTACTGTCTTAATAGATTCCTCCAGCCAATGGTCAGGCTGCAGCGATTCAGGCATTGCCCACAGATTGGCTTATTTATGATGAAATGACCAGAGCCCATAGAATTGCTAATATCAGATGTTGTTCAGCAGTGACACCTGTTACTGTCCTGGTGTTCTGTGGACCAGCAAGACTGGCAAGTAACGCTCTTCAGGAACCTTCTTCCTTTAGAGGTAAATGTAGTATCAATATCATAAAAATACAAAAATTTGTGTGGTTTGTTTATAACATGAGACAGAAAATACTGAGTTATATTTGACATTGACAATTAGGAAATACAAAGGAAAGTTTGATATAATGAGATAGTTAGGGAATACTAAGGTTTATTTGATATAGTGAGACAATTAGGAAATACTATAAGGCATATTTGGTATACTGAGACAGGAAATAGTAATATATTTCACTTGTGCTGAAATTTATTTTCAGTTAACAGGTTGTTGGTTTATTTTTATTCATCTTACTGATGGGAAGATGTTTGTTTTCTACATGAGTTTAGATAATATAAAGATAATTTTTAAAAAGTAATATTCTTATTTTTATACAAATACTTTTGATATGTTTTTTTCTACTTTTACATTTTCAGATTTTTTGTTATAGGAGGTTGCTGAATAATGATGCCCATTTTTATTTACCTTGTATGTTGGGGGTGTATAAGAATATGATAAACGTGCAAGTGTTGGGGGAATGTCAAGAAGATAGGTGTCTTCACCTATTCCGTTCCTGTTCCTTTGAGGCAGGCTTTCCTTGAACCTGCAGCTTGTGCTTTTTCAGCTAAGCTGGGAGCCAGCAAGGCTCCATGATTCTCTTGTTGGCAAAACACCTGGTTTGTTACTGTGTGTGCTGGGATCCTAAGTCTGCTCATTGTGATTGTGCACTGAGCTAACCATAGAGCTGTCTCTCCAGCCCATGCTAAAGGAGTGTAGTAAAAAACCTAGAAGCTGTGTACGTTATAAGACAAGAGGTCTTTTTAGATATGTTTAAGGTTGAGATGATTAGGAGATCCTAAGTGAAGTGATTTTAGAAGGCATTCTGCTGCGTGTATTTCTTAGATTTCAGGAGAGAGGTGTGGGAAGTACACATTTCAGGGCTATCAGATTCTAAGTAATTTAAAAGCATGAGAAGGTTTTTAGAGAAGAGGAAGAAAGTGAATATGTTTTAAAAAAGAAATGGTTGGCTCTGTTAACTGTTATTTGGGTGAAAAGTTATAGACTGAAATTTATAAGTTGGGTTTTGGCAATTTGGCATTTATCAGTTGTCTTGCCAAGAGTAGTGTTAGTGACAGATGGGCTTAGAGGAGATTGAGTTTCATGGAGCGAGTAGGATTGACATGATAGGAACCCAGTATAGTAATGCACCTTTGTAATTGTAACACTTGCGTGGCAGAGGCATCAGGGTTGTTGGAAATTCAAGACCAGTCTGGTTTACACAGTTCTAGTCGGGGCTACACAATGAGGTACCATTTCAGCTCCTCACCCCCCCCCCCCCCCAAAAAAAAATATCATGGCAGGTAACTCTAAGGAGAGTAGCTATGGGAGTTTTGATTCATTGCCACAGTTCCTTCTTTTCATTTATTTAATAATTTCCTTGATTTACAATTTATCAAATAATTACTTATAAAAGCATGTGTTATGGCTCTTCCTTGTATTCAGGCCATCCACAGTAAATAGCTCTTAGTTAGTTAGTTAGTTAGTTAGTTAGTTAGTTAGTTAGTTAATTTTAAAAAATTAAATGTTTCCTTTGCACTTTTTAAGAGATAAATCTTACAGTCGTTTATTTCTTATTGAGTTGTTTATTTCTTTTACCCATTTACTTAATTTAGATAATGTTATTTTCTATAAAACTTAAATTATGTTTTAATTTTTTATCACTACTATATTGTATAAATTAGCTTATAGGTTTCCTTATGGGGTTTTCATGCAGGCTTAGTTGATTTTGTGCAGTCATAGTCCTGTCTCATCTCTCTGCTTCCTTCCTCTCAATACCGTTTGCCCACAGCTTTCCCTTCCCTTCTGCTGTACTTTCTTCCCTCTCCCTTAAAGCTCTTTTCTTTTTCCTCCCAGTCAGATAGGCTCTGTCTAGCTCCCAGGCCTTTGTCCATATTCAGTGTCATCTAGATAGACACATTTAATAGAAGATAGGATCTGCTTGGTTAGAGGCTAATGTCTGGGTCTGGATTTACCTTGCTTAACATGTTTTCCAGTTGCATGGATTTTTCATCTTTTTCTATGGTGGAGGAACTTCCATTGTATTTATGTAACACACTTTCATTGATCTATTGATTAATATCTAGGCTGATTCCACCTCCTTGCACGTGTGAAACGAATAGATAAGCACATAATAGAACACGGCTCTATAGTAGAATACAAGGAACTTTTGGGTCTGTACATATGGTTGGTATAGCTGAGTATATGCTAGTTCTGTATTAGCTTTCTGAGATGCCCACGCACTGATTTCCACAGTGGCTTTCTTAGATGAGGTCTCTTCTTTTTATCCAACCTCGCCAGCCTTTATTGTCTTTGTTTTTAATTTTTCCTTTTGTTTGATGATGGCCATCTGACAAGGATGAAATTGAATCTCAGTGTAGTTTTAATTTGCATTTCTTTCGTGGATAGATGTTACTTTCTAAAGTGGTTAGTGCTTGCTTTGTTTTTTTTTTTTTTATATTATCATTTTATTTGTTTACCTTTCAAATGTTATCCCCCTTCCCAGTCTCCTCTCCATGCCCCCGCCCCCTCTCCCCTCTACCTCTCCTACCATAGATAGGTGTGTGGGTTCACTTCTGGATCTTCACTTCTATTCCATTGATCTACTTGCCTGTCACTGTACCAATACCATACAGTTTTTATCACTATTGCTCTGTAGTAAAGCTTGAGGTCAGGGATGGTGATTCCGCCAGAAATTTTTTTATTGTTGAGAATAGTTTTCGCTATCCTGGGATTTTTGTTATTCCAGATGAATTTGAGAATTACCCTTTCTATCTCTGTGAAGAATTGAGTTGGAATTTTGATGGAGATTTCATTGAATGTGTAGATTGCTTTTGGTAAGGTGGCCATTTTCACTATGTTAATCCTGCCAATTCATGAGCATGGGAGATCTTTCCATCTTCTGAGGTCTTCTTTGATTTCTTTCTTAAGAGACTTGAAGTTCTTATCATATAGATCTTTCACTTGCTTGATTAGAGTTGCACCAAGATATTTTATATTATTTGTGACTATTGTGAAGGAATTTCTTTCTCAGCCTGTTTATCCTTTGTGTAGAGGAAGACTACTGATTTATTAATTTTATATCCAGCCACTTTAATGAAGTTATTTATTAGCTGTAGGAGTTCTCTCGTAGATTTGGGGTTGCTTATGTATATACTATCATATCATCTGCAAATAGCAGTACTTTGACTTCTTCCTTTCCAATTTGACCTCCTTTTGTTGTCTAATTGCTCTGGCTAGAACTTCCAGTACTATATTGAATAAATAGGGAGAGAGTGGGCAGCCTTGTCTTGTCTCTGATTTTAGTGAGACAAGTTTCTCTCTGTTTAATTTGATTTGGCTGTTGGTTTGCTATATATTACTTTTATTATATTTAGGTATGGGCCTTGAATTCCTGATCTTTGCAAGACTTTTAACATAAGGGGTGTTGTATTTTGTCAAAGGCTTTTTCAGAATCTAATGAGATGATCCTGTGAATTTTTTTTTCCCCCTTTGAGCTTCTTTATATAGTGAATTACGTTGATGGATTTCTGTATATTGAACCATCCCTGCATCTCTGGAATGAAGCCTACTTAATTGTGAATGATGATTTTGATGTGTTCTTGGATTCTGTTTGCTAGAATTTTATTGAGTATTTTTTTGATATTCATAAACGAAATTGGTCTGAAGTTCTCTTTCTTTGTTGGGTCTTTGTGTGATTTAGGTATCAGTGCAACTGTGGCTTCATAGAATGAATTGGGTAGCATTCCTTCTGTTTCTATTTTGTGAAATAGCTTGAGAAGTATTGTTATTAGGTCTTCTTTGAAGGTCAGATAGAATTCTGCACTAAATCCATCTAGCCTTGGGTGTGTGTTTGTTTGTTTGTTTGGTAGACTTTTAATGATTGCTCTGTGGGTCCAGGTGTTGGGGTGGTAGGGAGGAGGGAGTATCTCACCTGTGAGCCTGGTTGTGATGTGAAGTGAAGTGAAGCTGTCTCTGGGTGTGGGAGGAGGTCTGGAGCACCTCCTCTGCCCTGGGCCAACTTGTAGGGTGGAAGAATTAGTGCTTGTTTATGTTGCTCAGATCATTGGCTGATATTGATTGGCAGAAGTTTGTTTTTTTGCTTAATTTTTGCATTTATTTATTTTAGAAATTATGTCCTTCTGACGGCTGTTGGTTAGTTTTGATAATTTGTTTTGCTGTGCACAAACTTTATGTAATCACATTTGTTAGTTGCTGAGGCTTTTTTCCTGTGCTGTGGGGACTTTGTTCAGGAATTTGGCATATGTCTTGGAATGTTTTCCCTGTGACTTTCTTTAGCTTTCTAAGTGGTTTTTGTTTGAAGTTAAGGTCTTTGATCTAGTTTAAGTTAATTTTTATGCAGAGTGAGAGATGCATATCCAATTTCATTCTGCAAGCAGATAACCAGTTTGTAAGTACTATTTGTTGCAAAGGTTTTCTTTTTCCTGTGGGGTTTGGTGGGTGTTTGTTTCTTTGTTGCTGTTGCTGTTGTTACTTTTGTCAAAAGGTTGGGCATCTGTGGCATCCATTAGTCGTCAGTTACATGTCTGTGTTTGCATGACTACCATGCTGTCTTTATCACATGGCTTCTTGGTATAGTTTGATGTTGAGAAGCATTGAGATCTTCAGCTGTGTTCTTTCTGCTTAAAGCTGCTTTGTTACCCACCTTTAGTTGTTTTGTTTTGTTTGTATGTGTATATATTTCTATATTAATTTTAGAATTTTTTTTTAGTTTAGCTCTGTGAAGAATGTCTTTGAAATTTTGATAGAAATTGTATTGAATCTATACATTGCTTTTAATAGTCTAGGCGTTTTCACAAGCTAATCTTGCCCACCTAGGGAAATGGCTTTATAGCTTTAAAGCTTTTATCCTTTTCTAGCATGTTTTAAGTTGTTTAGATTACTGTATATTCAGATTGATTAATTTTACACTGTTTACTTTCAGAGCTGAGAAATGTAATTCATCTGTTACAGTGATATTGTTTTTGTTTTCTGTAATTTAATTTTTAAGATTTATTTTTCTCAAAGAGGTATATTTGAGTTAAAGTATTTTCCCTCCCCTTTTGAGAGTTTTTCTCATTTATCTGCACTACTTATTAAATAATACTTATGTATCATTTTTCTAGAATGCTTAAAGATACCTCTTAAATTTAGAATCTTTAAGCTTTGGGTATATTTTATATCTTCTTCAGTGTAAGTATTAATTACATTTACACTGTACCCTCATTTAGTATTTTTGTTTATCAATAAAATTAGTATGTTAGTGAAAGACCTACCAGTAATGCTTTGTTGGCCTTATATTGCTAAAATATCCTTTGATAATGGTCCTTGCTTTTAAAATTCAGTAGTTGACTTGTTGAATAAAATTCAATAGTTGACTTGTATTCCTCTTTGAATGCAACAGCTCTTTTTTTTTCATTTTAATTAATATTGTCTTTCAGAAAGTTCAGTATGTTGTATTTTTCTGTACCCTGTATTCAATTTAGCAGTACCTCTTGGTAACTGTCATAAAGATGGGCATATTTTTGGAGTGTCTTCTTCCTCCATGGTTTCTGGGCAACAAACAAGGCTTGTATGGTGCTGAGAATCTTGTTGGCTCATATTTTATATTTTTAGATTAAGTTTGTATTCTGTTTGATTAGATGAACTCCCCACATGAACTGTTAGACTGTATGGAGAATTATCTGTTCTGCTGCTCTCTGCCATTTTGCAATATTAGATAAAGTGGTTAATTTTTCCTGTGTGTTGTGCCAGCGGACGGCATTCCCAATGACAGCAGTGACAGTGAGATGGAAGACAGAACTACTGCCAATTTGGCTGCTCTAAAACTTGACGAATGGCTTAACTTCAAACTAGAGCCAGAGGTAAGGTGCTTTGTAATAGGACATACATTTCTTTGAGCTGATATGAATTAAGATAGCATATTAATATTTTTATCTTCAATATTGATCCTTTAATATTAAAAAATTTTATAGACCCTCCATGCATTCTCTGTCACATCATGTTTTTCTTCTGTCAAAGGATGCCAAACAACACTGATGTGGCCCAGTATCTATGTGTGGCTGTTACCACATTTGATTTGTGCTGCTTAATTTGGATAATTTTTAACAAAAGATATTCTTCAGTCTACGGTCAGGGTGCTGGTGAGAGTTAGTCCTTTTACCAGATGACACATTAAACCTGTGACTTCCATGGTGAAGAATGGTGTGTCCATACATGATGGAAAGCTGAAGGGCAAAGGAGATAGACTCCATCTTTCAAACCTTTCAGAAGTATGTCTAGTCATTGTCATTCCTGAAGGTCTCATCATCCAATATGGTTGCATTGTTTCAGGGCGATTTTTTAGAGGGATCAAAACCATCTAAGTAATACTGTAGTATTTATGGATATATAAAATATTGAGTATTGAGTACGAAGTACCATTTATTTTTACTGTTTCTGGAGAAAGATGTGAGGTCATTCTTTTTCTCTTTTCCTAACTGAATTGGAAGAGATACATTTTTGTTATTCATATTTAAGATTTTTTTTGACACAGCCTTTTGTTATAGGTCTTTTTTTTAAAATATTATTCTCTGTTCATTTTGGGGGGCAACTACTGTGAGTAGTCAGCACGGGGTAGGTTTACTCTCTTAACCATTGCTCTATTTATTCATGTATTTATCATATGAGCATACTGCAGTCTCATTCCCATTCACATCAGTCAAACTTCATTTGCCAAAGACCACCGTGCATTTCGTGTTACATGCCAGTCTGTGTTGGATAATCTTGCTCTCATACTTGATGCTGCTGTGTACCAGCTCCCTTTTTAATCCTGCCCTCCATTTTTTCCTTCTCAATCCTGCTCCAAATTTTTTGTCTTAAATGAAGTCAGCCCTTTTCTATTCTTCTCTGCCTTTGTAGTCATTTCTTTACATTTTAGGTGCTTGTGCTTTAAATTTTCTCTTCTGTGTGCCTTGCACTTGTCTTCACTCTCACTCTGCACAATTTCTGCTAACTTTTATTTCTGTGTCTAAATTTTGAACTGACAACACTTATGACTCTCGAGTGTGTCCTGTATTAGACCTTTCTTATGCATCTGTTTGCCTCCTGACTGTCACCATTTGGATGGTCTGTAGATGATATGAATAGGCTAAGTGCATCTTTCCTTATTTACCTTACTTAGTGCTTCTTCAGTATTAACCACACACCACCCGCAGTGTTTACTTTAAACAATATTTGCTGTTTTGTTTCCTTCAGTAGTGCCTAGACTATGATGGCTAAAATTTTCACTTATGCAGTAGAATGAATGAAATGAAAAAAATTGTATTGGGTGGAAGATAGTTCATTAGAGACAGTTGTAAACCATAACTAATGTAAAGAAACTTCTTACATATGTATTACACATTTTGCTTGTATTTGAATTGATTATAGGCTGCCAGTTTATTGCTACAACTCAGACAAAAGTGGCATAGCTTGTTTTTACGCCGAATGAGAGCGCCGTCTAAGCCTTGGTCTCAGGTGGATGAAGCTACCATACGAGCAATTATAGCTGTCTTGAGCACTGAAGAACAGTCTGCAGGGCTACAGCAGCCGTCTGGGATTGGCCAGAGGCCAAGACCCATGTCCTCAGAGGAACTCCCCTTGGCTTCATCTTGGAGATCCAATAATAGCAGGAAAAGTTCAGCTGACACTGAATTTGCTGATGGATCCACTACTGCAGAAAGGTGAATCTGCAATTTTTGTTAGATGGGTACATTTTCTCTAGGACAGTGAATTCTTTATACTGTTTCATAATCACATATAACATAGTGTACGTAAAAGATCACAATAAAATGGAGTTTATTAAAGATATTTCTTATAGGTACTAAGGGTATATGAATGATTTTAAGCAGGTACTTATGATTTAATAAGACTAGTCCTTCAGGAAAACACTGAAAATGTTGCATAACCAGAATTCATAAATTTAAGGCCTCTTTGGAAGATAGCAAATTCTAAAATCTTAGTGAACATATGTCAGATGACATTTTTCCTAGACACCTAGTTGGCATTGCTGTTTAAAGAGCAGTTCATTCCAACAAAACTGCAATTTTCCCACTTGCCAGAAGTTGTAGATTTATTTAAGCCCAGGGTTTATACTAGATAGGGTGTTAAGGATTTTGTTTTGTTTTGATTTGCTTTTTGTTTGCTTTTAACATTGCTGTGTAGAGCATTTCCTCTTACCGTTTGGAAAAGACTGGGTCAGTGCTCCTGTGCGGTGCCCACCACATTGGGCTTGCCTTTTTCCAGGTTACATCATCAGTCTTATACTCTGTTTATTCTCTGTGAATTAATAGTTAGCTCTCATGGTTTGATTATGCCCTTGTCTTCACAAGCGTGGGTTAGATGGGTTAGAAAGGCCTTACGCTGCATCCCAGAGTACACTGCCTGACACTGCACCACACACTACACACTATACACTTTTTAAAAATTAAAAAAAAAACTTTAATGGTCTATTTGTAGTATTTATAGAATTTTAAAATGCTCTTAGAGTTCATCTAAGATAACCTGTTATTTATTTTTTCAGAATATTCAACTCATTACTTTTATATAACATTCAAACCATAGCAATTTTACATACCCGATGTAATTTTTCCATGTAAACCTGGAATGTAAAAAGAAAACAGTTAAGATAACCTTTTAATTTAACAAATAATTTAAAGTTCAGAGACATGTACAGGATTATATGCTAGATAGATACTTGACAGTTATTGTTGTTCTAGTATATGGATCTCTGTCTGCTCTAGTCTAGTATTCTTCCAATGTTAGCACAGTATCATATTTAGTTGGATTTTATACAATACCATTTCTGATTTTTCAGAATGTGATTTACTTCATATTTTAAATGTACCCTATAGTTTGTGGAGTTTTGGGGGGGGCGGTTGGGGGTATGCATATATGCAAATGTCAGAAATTGAATATGGCAGCCTAGTTCCGAGATTATAGATGTGCTACTGAACCCAACTTTCTATCTTTTTACCAGAGATAGAATTCAGGTCTTCATGATTGCATGGTATATCAGTTTCTTTTATGTTGCCATGATAAAATACTTGAAAAAATATTGATACATGACAAAATACTTAACAAAATATTGATAAAATACTTGACAAAAGGCATCTTGCCCATCCTGTTGGAGAAGACATGGCAACAGGGAGAAAAGGCCTGGCAGGCATGGAAACAGGAACAGGAAGTTAGCTGGTCACATTTCATCAAAGAACAAGAAGTGTAGTGAGACAATAAAGCCTCAGAGCTTGCCTCTGGTGGCTGGAAGTAAGGCTCCAGCTGTTCCTGAACAGGATTACCAACTGGGTACCAGAAGTCAAATTTAAGAGCCACCAATGACATTTTACATTCAAACCACAACATACAATAAGCACTTTACTAACTGAGCTGACTTTTCACCTCTCAACTCTTTCTTATTTCTGAATTTGTGTTGCATTTATTTATTCATTGATGCTGGGGATCAAACCCAGGGCCTTAGGCAGTGCTATATCACTAAGTTACACTCTTAGCCCATTTTTAATTTGTTTTTTCTTTTTGATGAAACAAATTTTCCTTAAAAATGTTCCCTACATTGTATGTCATTGGGATTTTGGATGGAAATAGCATTCTCTGTTTTATAAACTCATGTATAACTGACTTGTGCTTCTTCTTGCTCAAGAGTACTGATGAAATCTCCATCTCCAGCCTTACACCCACCTCAGAAGTACAAAGATAGAGGGATTCTGCATCCTAAGCGGAGCACTGATGACCGCTCCGATCAATCATCTGTGAAATCCACAGACAGCAGCAGTTACCCAAGTCCTTGTGCTAGCCCCTCTCCTCCGTCCTCAGGAAAGGTAGGGCAGCCAGTCTGCAGTAAGGAGCAGGTTTGCAGTATCTTTCACAGATGTAGTTATACAGAATTATAAGTCGTGTGCCTTTGTAACTGGGCTGTGTTCTAAATACTAACACTGTATTTTAATCTAACTGATTATTTATTGATGGCACATATGATGCAGCCTATTTTTTCTTCTTTATATGTCTAGAAGTTTTTAGTTAAACAAGAATACTATCTTGATATTATAATTCTTTCAAGTGTTTTCTGTGGTTCAGTGATTATTTTAAACACATAAAAAGTATAACACAAAATATAGGAAACAGAAATTTTTGATATGGAATTGGAAACTGTCTTTTAAAACTTGTGAATGGTTTCACATGTTTAAATGTGTTTCTTTTTACTCATGGTACTGATAGATGAACAAGAGTATGATTGAGTTCCTTAGTTATGTTTTGATGAACAATATCTGCTGAAAACTTGCTAAATAAGAAGAAAGCACATTTGTATTCTCAGGTTTTATTTTGTGTGTGTGGGGGCATATTTTAAATTCCTTTACTAAGGTGTACTCTCTTCAAAGCACTCACTAGTTTATGGGCTATTGAGATGACTGGGGGCGGGGGCTTCCCGCCAATCCTCCTGACTTGAGTAGGATTCCTGGAACCTGATGGATGAGAGAGAGAATGGAGTCCCGCAGGTTGTCTTTCTACTTCTACATGAATGTGCTTGATATGAGCATACCCCTCCTCACACATATAAGTAAATACATGTAATAGAAAATTATCAGTTTAAACAGAACAACTTAGTGATTTTGGCAAATGTATGTAACTGTGTATTCATACCATAGTTGATACTAACATTTCTAGTACCTTAGTACTCCAGTAATCACTACTCATTTTCTTAAATATCTTGTAAGTAGGATTGTACTTTTTGTGTCTATTTTATTTTACTTAATGCAGTGCTTTAAAATTCATCTATACTGTTGAATGTAACATTTACGTTTTTCTCTGAGTAGTATTCCATTGCATGGACATGCTACAGTTTTTTGCCCATTTTATCAGTTGATGTGGACATTCGAGTTATTTTACTTTGTATTTTTACTAAAGGTGCCGTAATAGTTGAGTACAGCCTTTGTATGTAGAGATCTTTATTTTTTTAAATTTGGGGTTGAATACCTAGGAATGGGATTGTAGGTTATATAGGTTTTTATAAGAAACTACTGCACTGCTTTTCAAAATGCCTGAACTAATTAACATTTTTGCAACAATCTGTAAGTATTTTTTTTGTTCCGTACTTATCACTCTTTTGTTTTACAATGAAATCATTCTGCATTTTCCAGCTGTGTAACGATGTTCAGTATAACTTGTACTCACATGCAGTTCTGTATACAGCCACTGGTGAATTATCTATTCAAATATTTGTTATTTTTATGCTGTTTCTATTGGTTATCTTTTTTTAAATTAAGTTACAAGAACTCTCTATATATCTAGGATATTTGTTTTAGCATGCTTTGCAGCTTTTCTCTTTTAACCTACAATTTGCTTCTATAACCTTTTTTTGAAGATTGGCTATTTATAGCATTGTTTGTCTGTTTTGAGACAGTCTCACTGTGTAGTCCTGGCTGACCTTCATCTTGCTGTTAGGGCAAGGCTGTCCTTGATCTCACAGAAATCAGACTGCTAGTGTTGGAGTTAAAGTCATGTGCTATGCCCATCTGTTTCTAGTTTTGATTGAATCTTTTTCCCCATTTTTTCATATGATTTGTATATTTTGTGTACTGAGAAATTTTTAGATAATCCAACATAACAAAGTAGTCTACTTCCTTTCAGGAATTTTACAATTAGAGCTCTTACATTTAGATATGTGATACTATTTCAAGTTAATTCATATGATAATGTATGGGAGGGCTTTTTATTATTATTTATATAATTATTCTAGCATTGTTTTCCAAAAAGATCACCCTTCTCTTAAATTACTTTGGCAAATTTGTTATATTTTGATCATAAATATCTGATCTTTTTATTTGACTCTACTGAGTTTCATTGATAATTATTTTTCTTTTGTCAGTCATACACTGACTTGAATATGCAGACTATGAGACTTTTATTTATTTATTTTTTTCATTTAGTTTTTGTTTTCTGACCTGTCACTTTTCCTCTTGAATAGCTGTGATTGTATCTTCATGCCTGTTTCATGGACTTCTATCAATAAGTATAATATTGATTTTTGTTGTCAGTGTTGATCATGTTATTCAAGTATCGTTCAGTGCTCTTTTTTCTTGTGTTACTTTTGTAGAGTTTTGAAACCAGGTATAATGGTTTAAATAAGAATGACCCCCATAGGCTCAGATATTTGAATGCCTAGTCACTAGTTGGTAGACTGTCCAATACTTTTTACTTTCTATAATTTTTTTCTTTTTCAGTCTGATTTCTGTTTATTCACTCTCCCCTTATTTCTCTAGCAAGGGCCTGTAATAGAATGTTGTGTAAGTACTGAGAAAAGTACCATTGCCTTGATCCTATCAGGAAGACATTTAATTAAGTTTCACCATTTGATACACTATAACTGTTAACATTATCTTTTGGATCTAGTTTCTTGGTTTAGATTATGAATTATGTTCAGTGTTCTTTCTACATATTTTATCTGAATCATTTGTCTGTAGATGGTAGACTTTGCTCATTTTCTGACATTTTTTTATTTGTCTTAAGTGTTCTATTGCTTTGAAGAGACACTGTGACCATGGCAACTCTTATAAAAAAAGAAAACAATTATTTGGGGTTTCTTACAGTTCAAAGGATTCGTCCATTATGGTGGAGACCATAGTGGCAAGCAGGAAGACACAAGAGTTCTACATCTAGGTCCCCAAGCAGCAGACAGAAATACTGGGCCTGGCTTGAGCTTTTGAAACCCCAAAGCCCACCTCCAGTGTGACATACTTCTTCCAGTAAATCCATACTTGCTCCAACAAGACCACACTTTCTAATACCTGTCAGGTAGCACCACTCCCTAATGACTAAGCATTCAAATACATGAGTCTAATGGGGGCCATTCATATCCAACCACCACAGTAATTCATGCATGCCATCCTTTTTGTATATTGCTGGATTTGATTTTTTTGAATCAAAATGTCTGTTGTAAGGGATTGTTGCTATAAATGTTGTTCAAAAGGGATATTATTCAGTCCTTTTTTTTTCTTGTGTTACTTTTGTAGAGTTTTGCAACCAGGTGTAATGGTTAGAATGAGAATGACCCCCACAAGTTCATATATTTGAATGCCTAGGTAACTGTTCTGCTGTGAAGAGACACCATGACCAAGGCAACTCTCAAACAAGAAACCATTTAACTGGGACTTGCTTACAATTTCAGAAGATTTAGTCCATTACAATCATGGTGGGGAACATGGTGGCAGGCAGGCATCATGCAGGAATGGTAGCTGAGAACATTATTTCTTGTACCAAAGGGAGCTTGAAAAGAGAGAGAAACTGGGCCTGGCATTTTTTTTTGTTTTTTGTTTTTTTGTGTTTTTTTTTTAAACCTCAGAGTCCATCCCCAGTGACACATTTCCTCCAACACCTTCTAATATAGCTAATCCTTCTCTAACAGTCTACCAACTGGTGACTAGACACTCAAATATATGAGCTTTTGGGGGTCATTCTCATTCAGACCATTACACCTTGTTTTAAAGCTCTACCAGAATTTAAAACTCTACAAGAAAAAAAAAAAGAGTACTGAATAATATCCCCCATGAACAACACCGACAACAAAAATCCTTTATAACAGAATTGTTATTATGTTCTCCTTGGTATTATTTTCTCTTTATGCTTGTGGTAGAATTCACTAGTAAAGACATTGTGAAATTTAATTATTTTTAAGAATTTTATATATTCTACCCATCAAACTCTCTACTCCTACAGTTCCTATGACCACACCACACTCTCAAATTCATGATCTATTCTTCTATAATTATTGTCACACATATATATACATATACCTATATGTACATACCCTATATGGTAGAGTTGACCCACATAGTATTGGATAACCTATCAGGGGCTTTGTTCATGTGAAAACTGATCTTTCTTTTTCAGCAGCCATTGATTACCTGTAGCACTCAATCTAGAGGCAAGGTCTTGCAAAATTATCCCCTTCCCATATAGTCATGTGAGCTTTTACTTTCTTTATTCTGATCTTGGTTAAGTAACCATACTGTTGAGATTTCATGGGTATGGAAGATTCTCATGTCTATAAGACAATATCTATCAACTGGCACCCTGGTCTATATTGAGAATTTTGGTTTCTAAAAGCACTGAAATACGGGAATATGTTTTTGTTTTAATCCCAAGTATGGGGATATGGGATTGCTTCACAGCATGTAACTATGATTTACCTAGTGCTCTAGCAGAGGCATGATCATGCCAGTTCAAGATAGTTTTTGTAAGTGTGATGTATTGAATTCTGGGGACTTTTCAGAGGATATATAAATACTAGAACTTTAATAGAAGGGGCTGGTTGGGCAGTTGGTGGTTGGAAACTGTTGGTTGTAGTCTGTTATGATTTGTCAAGTAGTCATGTGTGAAGAGACAAAAGGAAGAAATTAGATATACTGACAGTGAAAATCAAACTTGCCTTAAGAAACTCAATCCCTAGTCACCAGGAAAGTTGTTCCCTTTCCCCTCTAACCTTTTCTCTTTCCTTCCTAGTGTTAGGGAGTTGATAGGTGGAAGAGGAGGGGTAGAGAAGGGGGAAAGATAAAAGAACCCACCAAGTAGCCAAAAACTCTGGCTACACTGGTCCCCTGTTGCTCTTAGTATATTTCTGCCCCTTCTTCAGTGATGTTCCCTGAGCTTTAGGTATAGGGGTTTGCTAAAGTATCTTTTATTCTCCTGATTTGTCATCTTGGAGCCTTACTGGAGAATAAGCTCACCCCCTATAGTTCTTTCTGAGCTCTGGCTGGCTGGTTCAACTTAGCTATCCTGGCTCAGACTCCTCTCCAAACTATATTGATTCCATCTGACTTCTCTCAGTTTTTCCTGAATTGCTCTGCTTGGCCTCAAACAAACTCTAGCAATCTGTTCTGATCTTCTGGCTTTTTCTCATTCTCTGGTTCATTCTGTCTTGACCCATGTCTAACTTGTTCTCTTTCTGCAATCTATCTGTCTCGTAAAACTGCCTCCTTTCTTTCTGCAATGGTCTCATGTAAGTAGCCTCTCTTTTCTCTCTGTTCTTGTGAGAGTTTTGCTATAACTAGAAAGTTTTTTACCCCAGTAAATAACACAATCTTGGGGTTCATTGTGTGATCAAATATCCTGCAAGAGGGCTTGCGTTGTATATATACCATTTGGGACTGTGACTCCCACGGTTAGTTATTTTTTTCACTTTGACCAATTGTGAATTTCTACAAAAGCCTCTGGCTGATGCAAAAAGTTTGTGGGTGTAAAGGATAAGTATTAAGAATACAGGAACTGTTGATGGGAGATATACTGACATTTTCATTTCTTAGTGTATAATATGTTTTTTCCTTTAGCTGTATTTAAGATTTTCTTTTTAATCATTGTTTTTGAGGAACTGGATTTTGATAATGCTTCCTATGATTCCCTTTTTCAATTTGTTTATCAGTAATTTCTGTCTGTTTTTTTTTTTTAAATCTAAGTCTATCATTTGTTCACACTATTTCTCGTATCTACCCTTTCTTCCTCTTTGCTGGAGCTCTTGCTTGGTATCTGTGTATGTATCTGTATCTGTACATGTGTGTATAAGATCACTCAGTATTTCATAGTTCGTTTTTTATTTTCTTTCTAATCCTTTCTCCTTCTTGGCTTCATTTTAGATAATTCTGTTGCTATCTCTTCTGTGGAAATTTGGTCGTTATTTTTTCCATCCCCATGCTCCCAGAAATAAGATTCAAAATATATTTAAAATACCCTGGCCATATAGCTAGACTCTGCTCTGATTAGATCTTAACGTAAAATAACACATTTATTTTAATCTACATTCTGCCTTGTGGCTACTTACTTATGCTCAGGTCCCATAAGTCTGTCTCATCACATCTTCTGGGGCAAATCTCCTGCATCTGGCACTAGCACAGAATTCTTTCTACCTCCTGAATGTTATACCTCCTATTTCCTACTTAAGCCATAGACCATCAGATAATTATTAAGTGCCACATCCATAGAGACAAAAGATATTCTCTCTACACCCTTGATTCAATGATATCTTAATTTTGAGAAGGTAAACCATTCATTTTTTGTAATGTCATTATTTGCAGTTATTATTATCTTTTATTAGATATTTTCTTTATTTACATGTCATATGATATCTCCTTTCCCAGTTTCCCCTCCGAAAAAAATAAAAAAATAAAATAAAATAAAAAAAAAAAACAAAAAACAAAAAAGAAATCCTGTTCCCTCTCCCCTCCCCCAGCTCACCAATCCACCCTCTTCAGCTTCCTGGCCCTGGCATTCCTCTACACTGGGTCATAGAACCTTCACAGGGCCAAGGGCCTCTCTTGCCCTTGATGACTGACTAGGCCATCCTCTGCTATACATATGCTGCTGGAGCCATTAGTCCCACCATGTATACTCTTTGGTTGGTGGTTTATTCCCTAGGAGCTCTGAGGGGACTGAGCACAGGGTCCCCAATGAAGGAGCTTGAGAAAGGACCCAAGGAGCTGAAGGGTTGCAGTTATTACTTTATGGCTCAAGGTTTCCCTTGTATCTTTAATATCACCTGCTATTTAAAAATAACACTTTTGATGGTTTTCATGTTTTCTTTATCTTCTAAAACATCAGTTCCACAATTTATAATAGATATTTTACCATTCTTGTCTACTGTCTCTGAAACCTGCTATGTGAGTCTGCTTGTATTTTTTTTCCTGGTTATAGATCCTACCCTTTATTTTCTTTGTTTTTTCTTATAAATTTGTTTGGCTGCTAGGGGAGTGTGTGTGTGTGTGTGTGTTCCTTTAAATAGTGCCTTTAAATAGTCTTCTACTATCTATGTTAGTTAACAATTAGTTTAATACATTTTTACCTTTTAAAAAATTGTTTGTGTGTGTGTGTGTGTGTGTGTGTGCACGCATGTGCATATACATGCTTGTACACGTGTGTACTCATATCCCAAGGCAACTGTGTGGACATCAGAAGAGTCAGTTCTCATCTTCCACCATGGGTTCCAGGGATCAAACTTACATTATCATTTTTCTTGGCAAGCACTTTAATTTGTTGAACTACCTTGCCAGTGTAGTCCTTTCGAGGTTTGATAAAAGAAGTGCTACAGTAGGTTCCAAGAAGTGTTTATTCTGTTACTAGTTTCTGTCTACTACTAGGGTTTGTCTCTTCTAAGGGCAAGTGCACTATGTATTATAAGGTGTCTGCTCTGGCTGAGCATACCAAGTATTCCCAACCACTTGTGAAATGTGGGAGATATTTAGTGTGCTGTTTCTTTCTAGTCTTTGCCTACTCTCAGCACATTTTGTCTGAACTATTGATTAGGTCTGTGCCTAGCCACTCACGTTTGGGGATTCTTCTATAGCTTCTTTGGAACTCTTTGTGCAACTCCTTTTTATATTGCTATACCCATTTTAGTCACTATGATGCCTAAGCTTTAGTCTCTACAACTCAGTGAGATTTCCAGACTGTTCCGTTTTTGCCATCTTAAAATTGTCTTCAGAGAGTAAACTGGAAAAATTGTGGTTTTGTTTTCAGATTTTTGTGAAAAACATTTTATGAAAATTCATTCTAAGTGTAAAGTAAAGTCAATAAAGTTACTTTCTTGGTACAGTGCACTTTAGATGCTTTAGAAATAAGTGCTTATTTTTGGCTTTTGGATTAAGCCATGAAAAGGTTTAATTTGCATTTGTTGGATTTGGTAACATTTATTTGTTTATCAAGATGTTATTTATGAGAGCCTACTGTCTTTGAAAGGTCAAATTATCTTTCAAGAACTTATGCATTCTTTCATAGGGCTCAAAATCTCCTTCACCAAGACCAAACATGCCTATTCGTTACTTCATAATGAAGAGTAGCAATCTGAGAAACCTTGAAATTTCTCAACAGAAGGGTATCTGGTCTACAACCCCTAGTAATGAGCGGAAGCTAAATCGAGCGTTTTGGGAGAGCAGCATGGTTTACTTGGTATTTTCTGTTCAAGGATCTGGACATTTCCAGGTGAGCCATCCTGAATCCATAAAATGGGTTTTGTTTTGCCTGCAGGTTATACTCTTAAGATCAGAGAAAAACCAAAATCAAAGCCTAGCTTTCCATTGTATTTATGGCCAATACAATTTTATGAAGTGAGACTTGTGGTGAGGTATGTTTCACATTTCTGCAAGAGGCGATAGAACCTCTTTACCTTAACTCACTAGGTTGTTTCCAGATGAGTCGTTTTTCCTTTTGACAGAAAATTTGGATCTGTTAGTGGATTAAATGCAAGAACCTTTGCCTTTGTAAAATGTTTATGTGGACTGGAAATGTTATTGACAACAAAAAGACCATGTTTCTTTTTAGAAAAATTGAAATTATGGTATGTTGTATGGGTGTTTTGCCTGCACGTCAGTCTGTGTAACGTGTGCATGTAGTACCTGTGGATATTAGAAGAGGAGGGAGTCAGATCCCCTGGAACTGGAGTTACAGGTGGTCATGAGCCACCACGTGTGTGCTGGGAATAGGATCCCAGGTTCTCGAGAAGAGGAGCCAGTGCTCTTCACCATTGAGCCATTGCTATCTCTGAGACATTTTCTTAACATTAATTTGAATTTATGTATATCTGAACTTGCATACTATTAAATTATTTCATAGTTATGGTATTTATAAATAAAAATTACAGGTTTGCTTACTATATTTTTATATAATAAATACTGACTTATAACTGTTGACACATTACAAAGAAACTGTTAATATTTGAAATTACATTAGTCTAGAATTGGTTTATCTTCCAAAATTTGATAAAGCAGCTCTTATGGTTCTTGGTGAATTTCATTATTTTAATAGTGTATCCTTTCTTTAAAATTTTTAAAAAATTATAATAACCCTATTAGGTAAGTATAGATATTTTAATATCATCTTTGTGTCCACCCTTTTCCCTTATTTTCATACAGGGGTTTTCTAGGATGTCTTCTGAGATAGGAAGGGAGAAGAGCCAGGACTGGGGGTCAGCTGGACTAGGTGGAGTATTTAAAGTGGAGTGGATACGCAAAGAAAGCCTTCCCTTTCAGTTTGCACACCATTTACTCAATCCTTGGAATGACAACAAGAAAGTACAGATAAGCAGAGATGGGCAGGTATATATGGGCATCTTACATTTTTTTCTATTGATTTTGGTTTTGTTCTTGCTGCTGTTGTTACAGCTCAAAGGAGAAATGTATACAAATAAATTATAGATACCATTATGCACATGAGCAACGTGGTTGTGGTTTATAAGAAAACCATAAAAATGTGCTTCCAAATACCTTATATATTCTTTAAACATTTTGCTAAATTTTGTTTCTTGTATGAAATCTTTTATAAGTCACTTCATGGGGTTTTTGTTGTCTAATGGCACATGTGACCAAACAGATTACCATCCTGCGGTCATTTGACTGAAGTCTCAAACTGACAGCACTGTCAGTTTCCTTGTTGTTTAAGCACATTATATAAATATTTTAATAATTTAGTTGCTTGCTTTGTTTCAGGATCCTTTGATCTTTTGATGCCGCCTTTGTACATTTAAAGTAATAGCATGATGAGAATTAACAAACTACCGAAATGCTAGGCTGGCTGCATTGTGGAATCTGTTCTTACCAACAGTACAGTGAGCTCTTGGTCCCGGTTTACATGCAAGGAAGCATATTCCACAGTTAGCTCTACCAAAATTACATTCAGATAATTTATTTGAAGCACTGTGGCTTACTTCAGTCTACCCTGGGGAAAAGGGTTGAGTCCATTTATGTACTTTTTAGTGGTGTCAAACATGCCACAGGAGGACAAAAAACATGGCCTTCTTTTTATTCATGTTCTGATAATTTATTAATTTTGATTTAAAGTTAAATAATTACTAAGGTAAGATTAGGTAGTCACTTAAGATGCTTTATTTTGGGGAGAAAGCCTCAAAACATCTTAATATTCTAGGTTTCAAACCTTTAGAAATTCAAATTGGGTGTTCTTATTGAATCTCTACTTCAAATAAAATTTTATTGTTTCCATCTATACAGAATTCAGAGATTAAATGGAAATCTTTTGCTAGTTCATTACAAAAAGTGTGAGATTTCCACATTAAGTAGAATTCTACATTTAAATGTTGACTCTATAAAAGCAGAGAATTAGAAATAGTATTTACCACTTAATATTAGCAGATCTGACTTTGTAAAGGTGAAATTTAAAGTGTGTTTTTTTTTTTGCCTCTTGTCTACATATGTTTTTAGTGATAAAAAAAAATCAGCCCAGATATTTTTTAATGTTTATTTTCTTTTTTGACTTATCTAGGAGCTAGAACCTCAAGTTGGGGAACAGTTGCTCCAGTTATGGGAACGTCTTCCATTGGGAGAAAAAACTACATCTGATTGAAATTCAGGTCATACAATATTTGGTTTGAGCACTCCTCCCAGCATTTTTTATCTTTAGGATGACTTTCAGAAGATTATTTACCTTTTTTTTCTTTAAACTTTTTCAGAACTCCTGGCTGTGGAAGAGCATTATGCCTGTTGTAGCTACAGAATGCACTGATTTTCTGAAAACCTTGATGAAGTGTTGTATGCCATGAGTGGGTTTGTAGCATAGAGTATTCCTTCAGAATCATCATCTTCATATAAAGGAAAATATAATTTAAATTTTTCTAGTGGTTTTTAGGAAATTATTATATAATGTTTGTTAATTATCTGTTTCAGATGAACAAAATAGCAATTTTGGTATTTGATACAACAGCACTTAATTTAATTTGAATGTAAACATTTCTTTAAAATATTCAGTTAATGACTGTTGATGCCAAATTCTTTTCTTTTTGCTTTTTCCAGACAGGGTTTCTTTCTTTGTGTAGCCTCAACTGTCCAGGAGCTAGCTCTGTAAGGCCAGGCTGCCTCCTGAGTGCTGGAATAAACGCTTGCACTACCACTGCCTGAGATACTAAACTCTTATTGTTGACTTTTTGGTTGTGAGCCTATCCTTTAATGGCTGCGCCATCTCTCCAGCCCTACTGTTGACTTTTTAATTCAGGAAAGGCATAAATACATCAGTACATCTAAGAAACATTCTGGAAGAGTCAGCTCTTAGTTTTATCATAAAAAAAAAAACAACCAACACACTAAAAATTTAAGTCATGTCTTACAGAGCTAGTATACATAAGGGCTATTCATTGTTATATTTAACCTGAGATACAGTAAAGAAAACAGAAGGAGTGCTATTTTTCTCTGATTACAGGATGAGATAAAATCTCAAGAAAGGTAATTTCTCTCTACTTTTGATGAGATCATTGCTTAATTTCATTCCTAGTCCTGTCTCTTTTAACCTTATGTACAATATACCCATTCTTTTCTTCCTATTAAGCAACCTTCACATAACTATTACTATTATGACCTTTTTGTTTTGCTACAGAAACCCAATTTAAAATAACTAAAATTTATGGAAATTCATACAAGTATGAATTTAAAAAATGCTCAGCAGTTATTGATAGCTTGGTTGTTGTATATCTTTGAAACTAAAGCTCACACAACCCATAATTCTTCATGTCTTTTTCCATTTATTTTTTTAATCTTCTTCTCTCACCTATTTAATATAAATGGGACATTTATTTTTCTAAGTCTGTGTTAATGCTAAGTCTCATGTCTCTTTACCATGGCATAGTTACTTTCTTTAATGTCTTTACCACCATTGGTTACAGGTTTTCTTTGAGACTCTTTGAAGATAAAGTAGAAATGCAGGACAAAACATCAGACATGTCTTTGCTACTGAGCTCTAAATAGAGCAGGCTTGATAGTACTTTTCATTGCATTTGAAAATGAATTTAATTTAAAGCTGAAAAGAAAACAAATGTCTGGTTTAGTATTTGAGGGCAAAGATGTGAAAAATCATGGATTGGCATGATGTCTTGAGAACTCTACTTTCTCTGAGAAACTGTATTGATGCATTGCTTTAAGATACCAGCTATAACTTTTGCCTGTATTAGAAATTTTGATATATAATACATATATATATACATATATATGATATATGAATGCATATATGTGTACACACACTCACCCCATTCATTCATACACTTTGAGATATACCTGTAAAGCTGAGCCAAAGTGAATTATGCTTCATTGTATATGTATTACATTTCTTTTGAAACTTACAATTTTCCTGATAATGTATACTTTTTTAAGGTATATATGTAGAGGTTTTCAGCATTCTAAATTTGGAAGAATTTTTAAAGAAATAAAACTTGTTTAAATGTTCCTTGTTTTGTAATATCTAGCCTTGTAAATAAATGATGGGTTTGTTAGTAGAGTGGATAAAATTTGAATATAATAAAAATAGTGTCCTTGAAGAAATGAATTTTAAATATAATTATCAAATGAAATACTGTGAAGTTATTCAGATCTTGTATAGCATATCCTTTCACCCTCCCATGTAGCAATACTTTAAATTTCTTATAATCACAGTCATTATGGGTTTTTTGTTTGAAACTTGCATTAGACACTTTTCTGATATAAGACTAAAGTAGCCATAACTAATAATATTTTCCAAGTTGTCATTGAGTTTCATTTACCTTGAAGAATATCCATACACATGTCAGTAACCCTCTTTCAATGGCAAAAATGTTAAGAAGTATTTAGTATAAAACCTCTAAAATACTTTAGCATAAAATTGGTTGACAATTAACTATTTGAAAGTAGAGGTTTATACCTTTTGAATATTGCAAAGAGTACCTTGTCTTCAAATGCTAGTAGTTTTCCACCTAGCAGACGTGAAGTACTTGCTGTTTGCCAGGTACCACTTTCCCATATCTTTGTTGAAAATAGTGCCTGAGAAACCTGATATTCATCAGTCCTTCCATTTTTGAGAGAATTTAAAAATTTGCTATTATTAATTCGCTGGGAGCAGTTAATGACCTTTTATTGATATTTATTTACTAGATTTTATAATAGTATACTAGATACATCAGCTAGAGTTTTTGCTGCTTAAGAAAAGCTTATATGCTTGAACATAACAATTTTGTGTATCATAACACAATTAAGTCAATATAGATTAAGTGCTAAAGCATATGAGGAGGATGATTACTGAAAACTTAATTGTTAAGCTTTCTCTTTTTAAATTTTTACTTATGTGTATCTGTGTCATGTGCATGAAGGTGTCTGTGGAGTCCAGAGGAAGGTATTAAATTCATTGGAATTGGAGTTGGAGTCACAGGCAGTTGTGAGGTACCCAAATGATGATGTGGGAACTAGATTATGGTCCTCAGAAAATGGTTTTGGCCTCAGCCATTTCTATAGTCCCTATATTTGAGTTCTTTTAAGAACTTATAGACTTTGTAAAATAATTAGGGAAGACAGTTAAAACTGAAGCAATAAGTTGGGAAAGAGCAAAGTATTTTTCAGAGTTTATACCTTACAGTAACTACCTGCTAAAATACTAGACAAGAACTTGTTTTTTAAAAAAGCTGAGAAATAATAAATAAAGCTAGAAAAATTTGAACTTTATGTTAGGATAAAGGTACCAGTTAAAAAGAAAGCTGCAGGATCTGATTGATCTATCAGTAGTTCTATAGTAGCGCTGAAGAACTTGCAAGTTTAATAGATGCTTTGGACATTGTTAATTTAAATAAACTAGCTTGCTGAAGCAGGCCACTAAACCAAAGATACTATTTCGGATATGTGCTTTAACGTTTGTATGACATCAGCCTGAAATATTCGTTTAACTAATCTTGCACAATAAAGCATCACAGATGTGATTAGAATACTAAAAAGTATAATTTAATGAAGTACTGACTTTGATATGAAAAATCTCTTGGTACATCAGAAAAGAACTTTGGATTTTAAGTATAATGTCAATACAAAGTGTGAAAATAGCAAATTGTTTAAAGTTTCTCACCTCAAACTTTTGCCTGTACAGAATGGAAATAATATTTTCAACATCTTTCACCGGATCATTGGAAGGATCAAATACCACATTATAAAACTATAAATACACCAGCCCACCTCCAGCCCCTAGGGATTCTGCCTTTTGTTGTAGACCCTGGGTCGTCCTGTTCTTTGCCATTGCTTCTTTCAGTCTTGTCTTCTAGCCCATCTCCATTCCTTTCTGATACTTGCCCCACAGAAACAGTCTCTTCCAGGGACCCACAGCCATCACACTTGGCTAGGACCCAGAGAGGGCAACAGCAAACAAAAAATGGGACACCAACTTAACCAAGCAAGATGAAATATCTATGCCAAGAAATACTTCAGATGTCATAACTCCAGGTGCCTAGAGAATAGTGTGAAAACACAAACATTAACAACCAAGACAGCAAACAACCTCCAGAAGCTAGCAATGGGCCCTGAGAAGAGCAATTTAGTTTCTAAAGCAGAAGAGGACTTCAAAATAGTAATAAAAAATGTGTTTAAAAGACTTTAAAAGTTTATGATCGGGCTGGAGAAATGGCTCAGTGGTTACGAGCACTAACTATTCTTCCTAAGATCCTGAGTTCAATTCCCAGGAACCACATGGTGGCTCACAACCATCCATAACGATATCTGACTCCCTCTTCTAGAGGGTATAAAGACAGCTACAGTGTACTTATATATAATAAATAAATCTTTTTTTAAAAAAAGTTTATGAGCAAATGCCTTAATAAAGACTATCAAAACAGTTGAATGAAGTAATGATAACAATTCAAGCCATGGAAGGAGAATTTAACAAAGAAAAAAACTGAAATAAAACTGGAAACAAAAAATTTAGATACCAAACAAAAACTCAGCTAACCAATTAAAAGACTTGAAAAGGAGAATTACAGGTCTTGACTATAAGGTGGAAGAAATGGAAAGCTCATTCAACGAAAATGTTACCTCAAAAGCAAAACAAAACAAAAAACCCGCTGGGCAGAAAATATCCAGGAAATCTGAAATAACACAAAAAGACCAAACCTATGAATAGTAGAAATAGAATAAAAGTCAAAGACACAGACAATATTTTTTAACAAAACTGTAGATGGAAACTTTCCCAATCTAAAAGAGTATGTATGAAGATAAAAGAAGCATACAGAACACCAAATAGGACCAGAAAAGAATGCCCTAGGATATATAATCAAAGCACTAAATGTACAGGACAGAGAGTGTGAAAAACTCCAAGGGTAAAAGACTATGTCAGAAGCCTTTTAAGATAAAACTGACTTCTCAATGGAGACTAAAAGCCCAAAGGTCCTGGATGGGTATTTTACAAGCTCTGAGAGACCCCAGATGCCAGTCCAGACTTTTATGGTAGCAAAAATATCACAATTGACAGAAAAACTTCACAAAACACAAAATTTCAGTATTTTCTATCCACCAATCCTCTACAGAAGGCACGAGGATGAGAACTTAAGTCTGAAGAGGTTAACTACACCCAATGGGACACAAGGAATAAATAAAACCAGAATGGTAAATCAAGGGAGTTGGACACATCGTACCACAAAAAAATTACAGGAATCCTCAAAGACATCACTTGAAGTTTATGAAGGGGTATTTTAAGAAAATGAACCCAAAAAGTAAAAGTATAGCTATTTTCATATTCAGTAAAATAGTTTTTAAACAAAAGTTTTCAAAACTAATCTGAAGAGATAGGGACATTGTATTACAGAAAAGATTCACTAAGAGGATATTATAATTCTAAACATGCACCAAACACAAAGACACCCCAGTTCAGTACTACAACTAAAATCACATACGGCCTTAATCCAATGTTGGTTCAGTTACCCCTATATCACAAATAAGTCACTCAGACAAAAACTAAACAGTTAAATATGTAACAGACCTATCAGACATCTACACATTATATCCAAATATTAAAGCATATACTTCTCAGCAGTTCATTAACCATGTATTGCACATAAAGCAAGTCTCAACAGACAAGGAGAATTGAAATGACACCCTGCATCCTTTATAACCACCATGGATTAAGACTGGATACCAACAACAGATAGAGCAGGAAGTATATAAACTCATTACTGAATGAAAATTAGATTAAGATAGAGATAAAAAAGTTAAAAGCATGTTAAAATTGAATAAAAATAAAGATTTAACACACCAGCAGTTATGAGACACAATGAAGATAGCTATAAGATGCAAGTTTATTAGCACTAAGTGCCAACAATAAAACCTAGAGCCTATATTAGTTACTGACAGATGTGCCTGAAAGCTCTAGAAACACAAGAAGAAATAATACTCAAAAAGAATACATGAGACAAAATCAAACTCAAGGTTGAAGTCAGTGAAACAAAACAACACAAAGGAATCTCCACCAAGCCAGATCTCTCACTTTTTTCTCCATGGTCCTTCCCAACTCACCCAATCTATCGAACCTACTACATCTGGATTTTGGCATTGTTCAGTTGCTCTTATCTGTGCTGAATCAAAAGTCTAGGCTTTTGCCAATACCTTCTCTCTGTCACAACTCCTAGGTCTCTCTCATACCACATCCAACCTCTCCAAGCAGCCAGGTCTCCATCTTTTTCCAGGATCTAGACCTGTGAGTCTCCCTGATGTCAACCTATCAAATCTGACTCTGGTCTCACATTCAGTGCTCTTTGGCCTAGTCTTGCTAGCCCTCCCTGTGCTATATCCAGCCTCTCCACCCTGTAAGCTCTATCTCCAGAATCTAGGCTTAGACTAGGAAATACATCCTGTATACCAGTCAGGTTCCCTCTCTCCACCTGATTTTATTTCACTCAAGTCATTTCCAACCCACGTACACATTCTCTCCTGGCTCTACTTGCATAATTCATATCAACCTTAGAACAAAAGTCCACATGTCTAAATTTCATTGCAAACTACAAATAGGAAAGGCAAAGCTGATATCTTCTCTAAATCCTACCAGTCCTGTCAAAATATTTGCCAATGAGAACTAACTGGTTGAACCCTAGGACATATAATTAAAAAGAACAACCATAAATTTCAATAAAGAATTTGAGGAAATTGAAGAAGACACACAGAAATAACTCAGAATTTAAAGAAGACACAACTCAATAAAATTAATGAGAACTTAAGGAAAATAAGTGCTCAACAGAATTCAATAAGGAGATAAAAACACTAAAGAGGAATTGGGCTGAAATGAAGATGGAATTGGAAAAAATCCAATAACTCAACCACAAAAACTCAAAAGAAAAGCCATATAAATAGAATGAACTAAGCAGAATTCTATTAAGACTTGAAAATACAGTAGAAAGCCTTCTGATCCACAACTTTACCTGCAAGAGTGGGTCCACATTCCACTCTTCAGCCCACAGCTCTGCCTGCCTCCCAGGAGGCCTGCTCCCATCTAGGACACCCAGGTAAGACACTGACACCCCAATCTCCTACCTTCTGGGACCCTAACCAGCCCTTCAGCTGTGAGCACTGCCCCATCCTTTCAGAGCTCCATCTTCCAGTCTATACCTCTACTTACAAATGTGGATCTGCATCCCACTCCCTAAACTACAGCTCTGCTTGTCTCCCAGGAGGCCTGCTCTCACCAAGGACACCCAGAACAGCCAGCTCCATCTTCTGGTCCACATCTCTACCTGCAATTGAGGATTTACACACCACACCCCAGCCCACAGTTCTACCTGTGTTTTGGGAGGCCTGCTGACATCTGGGAAAACCAGTCCCAGAAGCTTGCTACTCCCAAGGACAACCAAGGCAGGCAACACCAAAGACAACCAGATGGCTGAAGGCAGCACAAGAAAAAAAACAAAAAAACAAAAACCAGTGAAATATGCACCATAAGAACCCAGCTCTCCCACAACAGCAAGCCCTGGATATCCTAACAAACATGAAGAGCAAGACTATGACCTTAAATCTATCTTATGAAGGTGATAGGGGTCTTTAAAGAGGAAATGAATAAATCCTTTAAAGGAAAACACAAACATATAAAGCCCTTAAAGAGAAAATAAATCCCTTAAGGAAATATAAGAAATACAATCAAACAGGTGAAGGAAATGAATAAAGACATAAAAATAGCAATAGAAGCAATAAAGAAAACACAACTAAAGGCAACCCCAGAGATGGAAGAAGAAGAGGAACTACAGATGCAAGCATTACCAACAGAAAAAAAGGAGATGGGAAAGAGAACATCTCAAGCATAGAAAATACCATAGAAAATACGGATTTATCAGTTAAAGAAAATGTCAAGTGTAAAAAGTTCCTAACTGAAAACATCTAGGAAATTTAGACACAATGAAAAGACCAAACCTAAGAATATTATGAATAGAAGACAATGGAAATTCCCAGCTCAAAGGGCCTCAAACAGATAGAAGATTGAAATAACCCCTTGCCCTTTATCAGACCCATGGACTAAGGCTGAACTGCAACAACAACAAAAACCAACAGAAAGCCCACATACTCATGGAAACCGAACAGCTCCCAAGGATCACTTGATCAGGGAAGAAATAAAGAAGTTAAAGACTCTAGAATTCAGTGAAAATGAAGGCACAGCATACTCACATTTATGAGACACAAAGCAGTACTAAGAGGAAAGTTCATAGCAATAAGTGCTTTCATAAAGAAATTGGAGAGATCTCATATTAGCACACTGGAAAGCACTAGAACAAAAAGAAGCAAACAAACCCAAAAGGAGTAGGCCACAGGAAATAGTCAAACTCAGGGCTGAACTCAATCAGTTAGAAACAAAAAACAATGCAAAAAAAAAAAAATCAACAAAACCAAGAGCCACTTTGAGAAAATCAACAAGATAGACAAACCTGTAATCAAACTAACTAAAAGGCATAGAGACAGTATGAAAATTAACAAAATCAGAAATGAAAAGGGAAACAACAACAAAAACAGGAAATTCAAAGAATCTTTAGGTCTTACTTCAAAAGTCTGTATTCCATAAAACTGGAAAATCTAAATGAAATGGATGATCTTCTGGACAGATACCACTTACCAACACTAAATCAAGATCAGGTAAACTATATCCAATAACACTTACGGATATAGAAACAGTCATTAAAAGTCTCCTAACCAGCGAGCTGGATAAATGGCTCAGCAGTTAAGAGTACAGGCTGCTCTTCCAGAGATCCTGAGTTCAATTCCCAGCAACCACATGGCGGCTCACAACTATCTATAATATGATCTGATACCCTCTGCAGATAGAGCACACATATACATAAAATAAATAAATAAAATCTCTCTCAACCAAAAAAAGTTCAGGGCCAGATGGTTTTAGCACAGATTTCTAACAGACATTCAAAGAGTAATATCAATACTCCAAACAATTCCACAAAATAGAAACAGAAGGAACACTGCCAAATTCATTCTATGAGGCCACAGTCACCCTGATACCTAAACCACAAAAAGACTCAACAAAGAGATTTCCAAACCAATTTCACTTAATGAATGAACATCAATGCAAAAATATTCAATGAAATTCTCACAAACCAAATCCAAGAACACATCAAAAACATCATTCATCATAATCAAAAAAGCTTCACCTCAGAGATGCAGGGATGGTTTGATATATGAAAATCCATCAACGTAATCCTTCATGTAAACAAACTGAAAGAACAAAATCACATGACCATCTCATTAGACTTTGAAAAAGCCTTGACAAAATCCAATACCCCTTCATGTTAAAAGTCTTGGAGAGATCAGGGATACAAGGCACATACCTAAACACAATAAAGGCA
>JADRCD010140917.1:0-18494 GCA_019843815.1 Montemys delectorum | reverse complement strand
TCCCAGGGACCCAACCACCAATCAAGGACTATACAGGGTGGGATTGAATGTACTGGCAGCAGGTATATAGTAGAGGATTGCAAATTCGATCATCAATAGGAGGAAAGGACCTCGGCCTTGTGAAGGTTTTGTGCCCCAGTGTAGGGGAATGCCAGGGCCAATAAGTGGGAGAGGGTGGGGGGACAGGCATTGGGAGGGGGGGAGGCAAAAGGGGTTTGTTCTTGTTTTTGTTTATTTGTTTGTTTGTTTGTTTGGGAGTAGAAAATGGGAAGGGGAAAATGTACGTGTAAATAAAGAAAATACAAAAAAAAAAAAGAAATTTGAAAAAGAAAAAAAAAAAAAACAAAAAACAAATGTGGTTGCGGGCGGGAGACTGTGGTCAGAGGCGGGGAGCAGGAAAGCGGGAGGGGTCGAGTGGTGGATTCCCAGGAACTGCAGGTCGTGCTGACCTCAAATCATATCTCAGGAATCCAGGTGGCCCATAACTCATGTCCTGTCCAAGGACGTCCTTGCATGCTTAGACACAATTTTTCTCTTGTTTTTTAATTTCTATGCCTTCCTGACCTGTCAGCTCTTGTGATGGCTAACATTTTGTTATGGCAGGCCTATGCTGGCTTTTTAGATTTTTCCACTAGGTTTAACTATAGGTCTCATGCTTTAACAATCCTCTTTCACTCTCAATAAAGAAAATGTTACACAAACTCATGATTTCAAACATTCAATGCAAAACACTCACAGTATAATTAGAAGCTTGAATGTTTCTAAGTGCGGTTTCCAGTTGTGTTATCAAAAAGTGTAATGTTAAAGCAGGAACAATTTCTTCCCCAGTCTGGCTATTAGATGTAACTTCCCTCTGTGAAGAATAATTGAAATGATGATTTTTTTTTTAAATTAGCATTCCTAAACACATAATACAAAAAAGAAAAAGGGTAAACTCTGTTGAAGACAAAGATTTTTTAAATTACCTTAGTAATATACATTATTTACATATTTGTTTATTAAGCTTATTGCTAAGGAATCTAATTAATCTCCTCAGTAGTGTTTCCTTAACACAACACACACACACACACACACACACACACACACACACACACACATTTAGAAAAAGCATGGATCCTACTTTCTTCTAATTCCTCCCATTTTTTAGCACACATATGAGACGCTGGGTAGAGCTTTCCGCAGCTTTGCATCTAGACAAACGGCCTTGCATGGCTGAGACAGAAAAGAGGGCTATGGCTAACCTCCTCTTCTTTTTGTTATGCTTCTGGTATGGACAGAATACTGACAGGCTCTGTTGTCTGTGTCTACTTTCTATCAGCAATCTAACATTACTAACTACAAAATCAAAATACACAGCCAGGCATGAACTGCTTATCTTTAACCACAACATGTGGAAAGCAAATCTTTGAGAGTTGAGGGACAGTCTGGTCTACAAAGGAAGTTACAGGACAGCAAGGACGAAATAGTAAGATCTTGCCTTAAAAACAAAACAAAACACCTCCAAAACCAAAAAAGAACAATATATATATTGTTTTTAACTATGGAAAATTTCACTACACTGTATAATAGCAAATATTAGGTCAAGATTTAATTCTTTGTATAAAAATGAACATCTACCTTATTAGTATGCAAACTTACTACTGTTTTTAATAAATGTCAAATTACATTTATACTGAACAAATTTATGTTTTATTGGTAGTAACTATTTGATTTACATATTATATACCAGATGATGTAAAAATTTCTCAGGTGGAAAGTGGTCAAAAGATAAAATATTTAAAATGTCCCAATCTATATATCCTGTATGGAATTAATTTTATTAATAAATACATTTTGAAAAAAAGCCAATATCTTATAAATTAGGAAAACAATATCAAAACTAGTCCCTGGCTGAGACAGACATATTTATGTTACAGCTGAATCAAAATATACACTAAATTTCACAGTTTACTACTACAAACATACATTCCTATAATGACTTTTAAAATTTTTGTTAACAAGTCTACAGTTCAGGTTGACAGCAAAACCTTTTGTAACTATCAGATAGAGATTTTATGACTCTGATTTTATCATATAGCTTTAAAAGTCATATGAAGAAAAGGATACATCTTCACTAAAGAGAAATGATGTTACCTGCATAGTCTGGAAGGAGAAATCTTCTTGTATGAACTTTTCAATGTTAGGGAACACACCTCTAGGGAGAGCATTGATTGCATTTAATATCTTCTTTACTTCTAATAGGGGGTTAACAGGCTCAGGATCAGTCAATATATCCATTTTCTCTTTGTCCTACAAAACATTTAGTTTATTAAATTACTTAATATCATTTCACTTATTCTAGTGATAAAATCACTAAAAGTATTTTTAAAGAGATAAAGTTCTTGTGCGTGTGTGCGTGCGCATGCGTTGTGTGTGCGTGTGCATGTGTCTGTGTGTGTGTGCGCGTGTGCATGTGTGTGTGTGTGCATGTGTGTGTATGTGTGTCTGTGCGTGTGTGTGTGTGTGTGTGTGTGTGTGTGTAGTGATCGAATCATAAAGTGTAAGAATAAGACTGCCTCTGCTTGAGAAACTTATGTAGATGATTCTACATAGTAGTCGGAAAACATTGTTTCTTTTAAATGGTATGGCTGATCTTTCAGCTTCTAGACTCATAGTAATTTTAAATGAATTAAGTTACAGGACTTTAAATTAAAAACAGAAATAAAGCTTTATGAATAGGGTGTCATGGTTAGTGTCTGAAAATCAGAACAAACAGCTTACTATAGATCTACAAAGCTTGAGTTACAGAAAATGCCCAAATATGAAATGTTTGATTCTTGGATCCTTAACAGAGCAATAACCAGACAAAATGCAATTAAGAATTAATAGAACCTACTGCAGCACTGTCTATACTTTCTCCTCTAGGGCTGAGTCTCAAAATTATTCTTCCATCGGCAGCCATTTTGAAGAACTTAGACATCTTATAATTCACAGTACCTTACACATGACAATTATGCCCAAAATTGTTGTTAAATAAGATTAAAAGTATGCTAAATCTCTTTGAAAAGTGTGCAAATACTTATTACAGAATCTGTTGATTTGTAATTTTTCAAAAAGTTTACAAAAAGGCAGAGGCAGACAGATTTCTGAGTTCAAGGCCAGCCTAGTCTACAGAATGAGTTCCAAGGACAGCCAGGGCTATACAGAGAAACCCTGTCTTGAAAAAAAATAAATAAAAATAAATAAAAATTAAAAAAAAGTTTTAAAAAGCCCAAAGTAGATTTAAAAATCTTACAATGAATGATTACTACCTGTAGTACGTGTATATCAAATTAAAAATCAATTCTATACTCAAAAGTTCATATGAATATTTTAATCTTCTATAATTATACTCATTATGATAAATTTTAATTTTTTAATTTAAAACCTTTCATTGACTGGAGAGATGACTTAGATGTTTAAAAAAGCTAGGTTTATACCAAAAAGACAAAAATGTATGCATATTTCCCCTGTATGTATGTATGAGTACCATATATGTATGCTTGAATGTGCACACAGAGGCAAAAACTGGGCATGAGATCTTCTAGAACTGAAGTTACAAACTGCTGTGAAGTGCTCTATGGCTGCTGGGAACTAGATCTATGCACTCTGCAAGAATATCAACTGTTTAACCATTAAGTCTCCTTTCTGGTCCCTCATTATCAATAAATTTTAAATTAATGTATAACTCAGGCTCATTATCTTATCTTTCATTTATCGATACTTAGAAGTTCTAACAGTAAAAATAATAAAAGAAAAAATTGGTTTCAAAAATAAATCAATAAAACTTTTCAGTAAAAAAAATTCTGGATGTGCATTTTCCTTCATACGTACATACATACATACATACATACATACATACATATATATTGATTTTGCTTGAGTGTTCCTTTTCATAGATAAATGAGGTTAGGAGGATATATAGTGTTTGCCTAGCATGAGTTCATCTACATTACTGCAAAGAACGAAACGTTAACAAATGAAGCCTGATTGTTAAAATGTTTCAATTTTCAACAGATTTCAACTCCTCATGAGGATTAGCATATCCTTGACATATAACAGCAACAATCCCAGAAAAACTTAATTATGAAAAAAACCCACTTTTTCAGAAAGTGACTTACTAAAAATTTTTACAACTAGTCTTTGAATTATAACTTTATATATGAATCAACTTTATATATGAAACAAATGAATCAACTCATTACTAATTTACCAATTTTCTTACCAGCTGACTAACTGGTTTCTCTCCTATATTCTCAGTTTCTTCCTTGGTCTGTTCCTCCACATCAGGATTTCCACTTTAAAAGAAAAAGTATATATTAAGCGCATGTCCTCACAATCATCACAATTGTAGCAGTAAAGAATAAAGGAACTGAGTCACTATCTCAAAGTTTCAAAAGTATGACAAATGTGTATCAAAGTCTGTAATGGGAATGAGTACCACATCTCTTTGGAGGCTCAAGTTAGAGAACAGTTACGCTAAGCCCTTGCTTGATGATGGTAGAGAAAACACCAAATTGGTATAATTAACTCTGTGCATTTACCAAATGCACAACAGACAAAAATATATAGGAGAAAGCTTTATTAACTGGGGAGGTGGGTCAGTAGGAAATAAGCTTGCTCTGCAAGATTGCTCTGCCCTAAGATTGGATCCCCAGTCCACAAGTGAAAAAGTCAGCCATGGCAGTGCACTCCTGTAACCACATTGTTGCTGTGGTAGGGATGAATAGAGCCCTCTTGCCAGCCTGTAGAATATAGAAAGAGGACCTCCATGTTCAGTGAGAAATGCTGCCTCAAAATTTAGGGAGGACAGTGCTAGAGGAAGCCATCTGACATTGATCTCCATCTTTTACACACGTCTGAGGGGCTGAGTGCACACCCTCACATATACAGACCACACAAACACAGACCATGCACACAAGCTTATAGCATATAAGGTGAGGATGTCTTTAAAAAGGATGACTTTCTTTTTGTGTGTGGATGTACGAAAATAAAATATAAAAATGGCTAGCAAGGTGTGTGTGTATAATGAATGTATATGTACATATATATATGAAGAAACACATGCATATATACATATGTGTATATACACAAAAACACCTGTTTTGTTGGAATGTATTTTCTCCTTTAATTTTATACAATGTATTTCCTTCTCCCAGTTCTTTCCCACCTTCCTACCCACCCAACCACTCAACTTTACACTCTCTCTTCCTCTCTCTCTCTCTGTCTGTCTCTTAAAAATAAAATAAACAAAAAGCAAAACAAATAACAGGCATATGCCATAATGTGACAATTAAAAAGATATATAATCTCAATATTTTATTTAAGAGCTTCTAAATTTAAAATTGCCCAATTTTTCAAAACATATTAATTTATTGTAACTATCATATTTAGAAATCATAAGTTGCTTTGGTAATAAGCAATATCTTGACAGCTTTTCCTTTTAATACTGACTTCAGTATTAACACACGCAATATTCTATAATGATCTAAAAGATTTACAAAATTGTTAGTAGCATCATGTAGGAACTCTAAGGAGCATACACGATTTCTGTGCTCTTAGTAATTCGGTAGAGTGGCACATACAATATTGAGGTGAGAAACATTGATTTACATAGAATTATAAGTTATAAAAATCATTACTTTGTGTACATCTGACAATCACTTTTCACTTATTATGTATGATTTTATCTGTGGAAACTGAGAAAAACTATAGAAATATTTCAAAATATGGCTCTCAGTACATTTAGTATGTCATGGTTAAGACAAAACATAATTAACTAAATAGATTAACTTTTCTTTAATTTCCTAGCTGCCTAATAAGCTCATATTATCTGGGAATGAATGGAGCAGTATTCTGAAGCCTTTCAAGACCTGCAGAAATACATGTCCTCCAATAAATACTTGCTACCTCTATTACATGATCACCCACTTTTTAAAATAATAGTTATCGCTCTCAGATGCATATTAAAATCAACTGAGACAGCTTGGAAACATCTAGATACCCAAAGCTGGCTGTGCTGATGTCTTGCATCAGTTTGACACCCAAACTAGTTATATGAAAGGAGGGAACCTTAATTGAGAAAATGTCTCTATAAGATCCAGCTGGAAGGCATTTCTCAATTAGTGATTGAAGGGGATGGACCAGCTCAGAGTTGGTGATGGAATCCCTAGGCTTTTGGTCTTGGGTTCTGTAAGAAAGCACGCTGACCAAGCCATAGGAAGGAAACCAGTTAGCAGCATTCCTCTATAGCTTCTGCATCAGCTACTGTCTCCAGGTTCTTGCCCTGTTTGAGGTCCTGTCCTGACTTCTTCCATAATGAACAGTGGTGTAGAAGCATAAGCCAAATAAGCCCATTCCTCCCCAACTTGCTTTTACACTAAACAAAACTCCCTATCAAGAAAGTACTCAGCAAGTAAAACAGTCAAACAACTAAAAACATTTTTTTTTTCCAAGTGATGACTTTGTATCTTTTTTTAAAAAAAAAACAGTCCCCCAAGTATGGCACACTCCTTAGTTCCTTAGCTAGGGGAGACTCCCTAAAGATCTCTACTGAAAACTGGACTTTACTGAGTCTATACTTTCCTCCAATCAAAGCTGCTGAATTGCCCTGAAGCTTAGTGGCGTTTATTCCACAATAGTTCTCAAAGTGCATGGAGAAAAGTCTAATACTGTATCATCTTTTGGAATATAACAAATGCAGTTTTGTTGTGGTAACCCATTCTTTACCTTACAAAAAATTCTTCTGTTAGAGAATCCATGTTGCACAATGTTCCTTTACAAGATTTATTCCAATGCTTGCAAACTGATTTTTGCTATGGCCATTAAAGCTGTAAGAAAAAATATTATTAATAGGAAGATACAAAGGTTTTTTTTCTCCTCTATATAGACCAGTATATAACTATTGATAAAAATTTTTAATGTTTCCATAAAATAACATAGGTTCAATACCCAAATATAAACACTATCTAGAATTTACATTTTTCTAAGCATAGGAATATTTTATATATAATCTATAACTATATTGAAATCTATTATTTTGCAGCACTGAATATTATATCAAAACCATCTTTTACGTTATTTTAGCTTCCAATATTATAAACAGGTATTGTTTTTCTGGTATTGGGAACTACACTTAGAACCTTGTGCATACTAGACAAGTGTGGTTCCATTCAAGTTCTACTCTCTACTCCTATTTGTCATTTCATTTTTTTAATGTCTATTGGTTCTTTGATAAAATTGCACAGCATACGTTGATCATATTTACTTCCCCAATAATTCCAGATCACTCCTTTCTCTACCTTTGATAATATATATATATATATATATATATATATATACATATTACATATCCCCCAAATATATATATACATATATATAGACTCATCAAGACCAATTTCTACTATTCAAATGACTCAAGATCTCAAAAAGCTGCCCAGGTTAGCTTTGAGCTTATTATGTAGTATAGGTAGGACTTAAATTATAATGTTCCTGTGGGTAGGGGGTGGTTCTGATGCTTTGATCTGGAATCTGAGTGTGAATGATAAAGGTCCTGTTCCCCAATTGGTTCTTGATCGATCAATAAAGATGCTAGTGTCCAATGGCAGGGTGGAAGAGGCGGTACTTCCAGGTTCCCAAGGCAGGCTAGGGGACATAGAGGGAGAAAAGAGAATTTGCCAGTGCTTCAGAGGGAGACAGTCACCAGCCATGTGAGATCTCAGGTGGGTGGAGTGGCCATTGGTCACTTCCCCAACTGGGCCTGGGGGAGATTAGAAGTACAACTAAGCTGAGGGCAGATTTAGGGTACTGAGCAAGGAGAATGTAACTGGGCAACTAAGTTGAGGGACGATTTAGAGGTGTTGAACTAGGACTAAAAGTAACTAACTGAGCAACTAAGCTGAAAGATGTTGAGCTGAGAGTGAAAGTAAGGGTACGTTAGCCGCAGGAGTCTTAGAAGTGCCTGGCCATTGAGCTAAATAGCATATTAAAATAAGCTATTGTGTGTATGTGTGTGTCTTTCATCCACGGATCCAAGGAAGCCAGGGCAGTGGTTGGTGGCTTGGTCCACCTGGAGCTTAAAGGGGGCAGTAGAAACCACACACTCCACCGTGACTGAAGGCCTGCACCACTATATGCAAAAATGTTTGATTATGTTTTTTCTTGACCATCTTCTTGGTCTATAACCCTTTTACTATATTAGTGGTACTTCTTTACAATGAGTTCACAGTAGAATTGCTAGATGAAAAGATACATTATTGAGTTAACTGATGCATATTGTCAAATGGCTTCCCATAGAGGAGTATCAGTTCCTGCTTAATTATAATACTAATAGTACTGAATTTTTTTCTTTTTACTACAGAAATGCTACATAGCTCTTTTCTTCCAAAACCATATTATACAGCTCCATAAAACAAGAGGTGAGATGTAGTAAGCTCTTGTATATTCTCCAGCTCAAATATCAAAGAATTTTTGTAGATCTTTCTCCACACTCCCCCTTTGTAAAGACAGGGGCTCACAGTGTAGTCCTAGAACTCACTACATACACCACGTTGGCCTGGAACTCATAGATTCACATGTCTCTGGCTCCAAAGTGCTGGCTTTAAGGGTATATGCTACCATGCTCAGCTCTTTGTGGATGTTTCTTCAAAGAGCAAAGATATGCAGACAATATAAAAGAAACAATACGAGACTAAAGTGTAATTTTGACTATTTATTTAGCTCTATTCTAAGAACAACTTTTCTAAAATTAGTCCCACTTGATCTCTTCCATGGGTTGTCCATGACTTTAGACTCAGTTAGACTTTGTTAGGGTGGCTTTCCTTTTCTGATCTCATTTGGTAAACTCAAGACTAACATAGCATATAAATGTAAAACTGTTGCTAGATGTTCTGGAAGAAGGGAAGAAATAATGAAAAAAAGAAAGGGAACTGAAAGACACCAAAATACAACAGATCTCCATTTCTTTCCTACAAAGCATCAGACACAGAGTGCCTCGTTTATTGCATTAGAACACTTATTTCAGTAACTACATAAGTATTTTCACAAGCAGCATATTTGATACACTCAAGAATGGTAAGGTCTCCTTTGATTAGTAACTGTTAAGATCATAGAAAAGATTTATGTAAAGAGGCAGGAAAATCTTGGTTACAAGGTAGAAGGCAGAAAGCCTTTCTAAGCTGTCTGTATTAAGATGAAAAGGGATGAGAATTTGTAAACCAAAAGATATTTATATGCTGAATTTAAGAAAGGCTGGTAGCTCTTCTGCTTGTTTAAAATGCAACAGGAGACAATCTGTATGAGGAAACTTCCAGGAGAGAAGATTACCAATGTTTGGAAGGTAAGTGCAGGTTGCAGCAGCAGCAGACACATTTTACAGCCTCTCCTGGGAAGTCCTAAGTGCCTAGCAACCAAAAGGAAGCAGCCCAGACTGAAATATTACCAGTGTCCAACTATAATAAGCAGAGATACTTAACTTTCTAGGAAAGGTCAGAAGAAACCTTTAAAGTCAGGATTAATGTAAGAGAAAGGATGAAATCTAGATTTCCCCCAATGCATTCATTTCAATCCTTTCCTGTTGTAGGAAAGACAATTCAGTGTCTTCCTACAACTGAGACTGCTTTTTGGCAGCACTTTTCAGCCTACTGCTTGACTGGAAGGTAAGCTAAAATGTACTGTCTATTCACTACACATCTCATCCGCCAACGGTTTTATCCACAGGCTGATTTTCACTGGCAGAAAAACAAATGTTATTAATTCTATCAGTAAAATGCTTTTCTTATTTCCACAAACCTTCCAACTCTCATTCTTATTTACAGGTATTAATACCAAACTCCTTTATTGATTTGTAAAAGTGGTTTTAGTTCACATTTTTAAGGCCATAATTAGCCACATCAAAGCAGACATGACAATTGTTTATACTTTAAACATTTAGGTCATAGGATCTGTCACTTCTCCCAGAGTGTTTTTGTAAAAATCCACTCAAATATTCATCTTGACTAAGTTACCTGTCCAGGCTGTTGACTAATTTTCAACAAGATCCCGCTTAAGAGGGTGTGCAAAGGCCCACAAACTCTCTGCTTCCCAACTCTGGCACTTAAAGAATGGAGGTGGAAAACTTATTGATATAGAGAACAACTAAAGCAGACTTTGCACTAGTCTCAACCGTCGTGGCTGGAAAATAAAGCAATTTATTTGATTTTTTTTTAGGAGAAACGTTTATTAAGATTTTTTCACTTTTAAAATAAACTACCTCCTGTCAGCCCATACTGTCAACCAATCTACTTCAAAATCTCATCCTCTGGAACACAAAACTATGCTGGATCGAGAACCATTAAAGTTAAAAGAATAGGAAGGGGGTGGAAACAGGTATTTGTTTTAGTTTTTGTTTTTTTATTTTATTTATTTTTCCTTTTTGGGGGGACTTGGGAAAGGAGATATTGTAAATAAAGAAAACATCTAATAAAAAAGTTAAAAGAATATGTTGTGCTAAGAAGCTTAAGTAGTTGACAGATATTTTGCTCTCAGGAAAAAAAAATAAGACCATTCTAATTATAACATTTACACAAATACATATAATAAATAAAACATGTCTAAAAGAAAGTGAAATGACAAATTATCTCCTTTGGGCTCACTTTGCAATACACAGGTGTGCTCTTAGACACACTAGCCATTCAACTTTTGTGAAATTAAAAAATATTCTGTATGTCTGTTTATCTGAAAATGGAAATAATAATGAAGCCTGTACTTTATGGAGTTGTAAAAATATTACGCCTTGTCACATATTAGGACCTATAAAACATGTTACTGCTACAAACATTTTCATTAACATAATCATAACCAGTATCTTCCTCGCTTCACTGTTTACCAAAGGAAAAAAAAAATTAAAACTCCTAAGACATGAAGAGGAATAGCTACTTAAAAATTCAAAGTCAAACCCAATGGCACAGGCCTACAATCCCAGAGACTCAGGACAAGAGGCTCTCAAGTTCAAGTTCAGCCTGAGCAACTCAGTAAGATTTTTTTCCTAAAAAATCAAAAGAGGAGAGTAACAACTGAAAACTTGCTGAGGGGCTGGAGAGCCAGGATTCCAACAGTCAGCTTAGCACTAGGTGCAGCCTGTCAACTTCTTAGAAGGAAACAAACTCAACCCTCATCTGTTTTATTGTTTGTTTGTTTGTTTGTTTGAAAACCCTATCTTGTTAGGTAGCCAGAGATAATTTCAATCTCATGATCTTAGATTCCCAAGTGTTGAAATTATAGGCAAATACCAACAGGTCTGAGCTAACATATCTTTAATTCTATTTAAATCTAGCCAGTTGCTTCTGTACTTACATAGTCAAATCTATTGAATTACCTGTCTCATAGCAAAACCAAGTATCAGACAAAAAGCAATTTAAAGAAGGGTTTACTCTAGCTTAGTTTGAAGGGCTACATTCCATCATGGCAGGAAAGGTAGGACATCAGGATCAGAAGGCTGCTACCCAGTCACACTGCATCTGCAGTCAGGAAACAGACAGTGAATAGGAAATAGGGGGCAATAAAACTTTAAGAACTGTACACAGTGAGCAACCTGCTTCCAGCAAAGCTCCACAGGTTCCATAGCCTTCCCAGCTGGGGAGCAAGTGTTCAAATACATGAGCCTATGGGGGATATTTCACATTCTGACCACAGCATTTATATAATATGAATATTAATTTAATTTTAGTATTTGGAATGTACCTATAATAGATATATATAGGTTAAGATGTCATTAAAAAAATGACTATTTAATTACTCCTCAGTTTAAAATATTTATAAATAGTGCTACTAAAACCATGCTGTTCACAAATACAGGTAAGAAGCAATGGATAGAGTATCTTCAGCAACTGAAAAATATGGTATTATTACAATTAGATAATAGTGACAAAAGGGAAATAAGATAGGACAGAGGAAAAGATGCATCAAAGGAGTGGCAGACCCTCATGTACTTGGCTTTCCTATTATCTGTGACAAAATCTACCCTCTATCTACCTCCAACTTGTTCCACCATGTAAGAAAATTGACATATTACTATCCTAAAAAAGGATTATTTTTTAGGAGACAAGACAGATTAAGCTTCTGGATATGAAGTTTTCCTTTCATATAAAAATGTACTATGTGGCTTTATAGTAAGATTTCACAGTTCCTGTATACAAAACTGGACTATCTAAACATGTACACTGAGTAGGCATCCGCTCCACCCAACTCTGAAGGATGTTATTGTAATCCATTATAAAACTGCAAAACTAAGGCTTAGAATTAGTCATTACTAATAAATTACTGAGCACAGAAAATCATGCAAAATGCATGTTCTTTCTACTAGTTTCTATGACTTCTAGACATATTTGACTTTATATAAGCTAAGTATGTAAATTGAGTTTAGCTAGATCTGCACATACACAATCAGAAACAAAACTATATGAGCCTAATATTGGCCAACAAATAATATGCAAATATAGTTATTTGTTACATTTCGTAGTGAACTAGTCATAGTCACCTTTGTTAGGTATTTTTCTTATCAATGAAGTAAATCAGAACAATTAGTGTCAGATATTACCTGTCATGCTGGAATAAATAATTCAAACCTATCTGAATGATCTCTCAAAGTTAACCAGTTTTTAAAAAGAAATATAAATTTTATTTGATCACATATTCCCTAAAGCATTAAAAGTTTGAGAACACACTGAAAATATAAAAATCAATTAACTTGCTAATTATATGTAGGTATTAAGATTATATAAAATGAATAAGAGAAAAATCTAAAATTTTTCTATTTGTTCCTACAATTTCTCTATATAGTTTTGACATACCACTGCTTAGAAAAAGCTTGTTGATTTAATTCACAAAACAAGAATCTATTCATTCCATAAATTTAGCCAGAAATTTTTATGAGCCATGCAAAGGACCTTACTCTATTCAAAGAAGTAGGCCTTCAAAAAACTTTTAAAAATGATTATTATACTCTGACACGTATGTCTCTTGAGTCTTTACTTATCTAGGAACTGAATTAAAATGTGTACTAAGTGTGTAAAACAGTCAAGGCAATATTTGGACTGTAATATATAAAACTAGATGTGAAGATTTACATCTAACATTTATTCAAATTATCAAGACCACTACTCTTAATACAGATATGAATTCTGTAAAATATATGGAAAGAAAAGTTGTAAGTACATTTTAAAAGTGAAAAGTGGCAAGGCAGTGGTAGTGCATGCTTTTAATCCCAGCACTTGGGGGGCAGAGGCAGGAGGATTTCTGAATTTGAGGCCAGCCAGTGAGTTCCAGGACAGCCAGGGCGCTGTCTTGAACAAAACAAAACAAAAAAAAAGAAAACAAAATTAAAAAACGAATTTTATGGCTTGACCAATAAGGATAGCTAAATCTTAATACTTGACAGTTGGTAAAGGAAACAGAATAGTCATTTACCTCTTTTTAATAGGGATACAAATATAAGTGTCATTATTTCACTGTTGCACAAACAGGGTAAAGGACCATCAATACACACTTATAAGGCATAGCCCCAATATGATAACAGATTTGGTAAACAAGAGATGAAGATACTTCTGGTTTTACATGGCATACTATTAAGCTTTTTTTTTGATTATGAATACTAGTGGTAATAATAAAAGTATGGATCAGTAAGCACATGAATAATTAGTTTATTTGTGCCATGCATAACAGTATGTGCTATACTTTCATATAATGCTGCTGTGTAATGTGTTGCATTATGACACTGTGGTAACTAAAGTGTCACTAGGTCATGAGAAGAGATCGTTCAGTTTTCAGTTTAGTATGATCTTACTGGACTAGCATCAAATACACACCAATGATCAAAGCATCATTTGGAGATGTGCCTGTTATATCAATGGAAGAGGTAATTTTTTCTTTTTCTTTTTAGCACTCTGGCTTTGTAATAAAGATTAATATTTCTAAAGAAAAAAAATAGGAATAACATTCTAGACATTTCATTTAGAAGGCTCTGAGTAAAGGATGAAAAGCTCATCCTGGGTAAAGTTTAGTATCAGTATTTGAAGTTTTTGTTACAACAGGGACATGGTTATAAATACCCACATGCTTAATTAAATTTCTGCCATTTCTCTACTGGATTCTCTGCCATCAAACTTTAGAACCTAGGTAAATGAAATATTTGTTGTATTTGCTGTTAATGTCTTTGAATAAACCCCTTGTTTTGGAACCTAGGCTAATGAAACATCTGTTCTATTTCCCATTGATATTTACTAATAATCCTGCTATTTAAGAATTTGTATCAAAAAAGAAAAAAACCCAAACGTTTCTCATATCTACCCATTATATAATTCCTTATTTTAGATCTGGCTCACTAGAATGTAAGTTTTGCAAGTCAGAATGTCATTTGTAACCTGACAAAGTTTACACTCACTATTCATTTAACAAATGTTACTTATCCCTCCGCATACATTAAAACTTGTAAAGGCAGAAGATGCTGGTAAGTAGATTAAGACTGTTCTGCTAACCCAGACTTCTTTTATGGTCAAGAGGAGTAAAGAGGCTCTTTTAGAAGTACGACGGCCATTAGCAGAGCACTTTTATTCTCTGGAGACCTCTTCTTAGCAAGCTGTAGAGGTTTTTCCATGTCTCTCCAATCTCTAAATACCTAACTACTCTGGAATTCAGACTTAGGAAGGAACTTTTCTTTCTTTTCTTTTCTTTTCTTTTCTTTTTTGGTTTTTTTCGAGACAGGGTTTCTCTGTGTAGCCCTGGCTGTCCTGGAACTCACTGTGTAGACCAGGCTGTCCTGGAACTCAGAAATCTACCTGTCTCTGCCTTTCAAGTGCTGGGATTAAAGGCGTGCACCACCACTGCCCGGCAGGAAGGGACTTTTCTATCCCTACTGACATCTACAGAATTTAGCCTTGAAGCTTTGATTTCTTTGCATAATAAAGCCATTAAATGTTTAATTACTAATAAATTTAATGAAGTACACACCATCTCCAAATGGACTTCTTGACATAATATAGTCCCACAAAATAAGTGAATAGATACACTGAACCAATTTTAACCTAGGTCCACCTAACTACAGTTAATCTCCACATTCAGACCAGAAATAAATCTGATTTTTTTAACTGTGTTGATTCTAGTACAAGTCATCTCTAAACTGCAACCAAAATTTTAACATTTTAGTCTTTTACACCATCCTACCCCTCTTCTCTGCATCTTTCACTTAAATATATATTATCATTCATAAGTATTTGCATGCCTTAGATACTACCTGTAGCTCTCATTAAAATAAAAACTCTACTTGGGAAGAAATCCACCATTGTGTTCTCAGAATCTACATAAGTAAGAGCCACTTAAGTATTCATGAAGTATATGATAGATGCATGAATGAACAATGGGTCTCTGGTTTGTAGTATGAACCCTACATCACAATATTGTACAAATTCCATATAAACACTGTGCCTTCATTCAGATTTATTTATCTAATATTAAATATTGGTTATTTTAAAACTTGATGTTACTATTCAGTATTGAAGTATTATACTTGCTAATCCTTGAATGAGTGAACTGGGTTTCGTCTAGAATAATGTATTGCCAGTAATTTTCTACTTTTCCTAGTAGCACTTACCATAACTCCCTGACAGCCTTCAACCTCTGTCCTGGCTAGTTTTTATGTCAACTTGACACAAGCTAGAGTCATCTGAAAGGGACCTCAGCTCAGAAAGGTCTCTGAGAGACTAGATGTTAAACAAACCTGTAGGGTAACTTCATAATGAGTGATTTATGTGAGAGGGCCCAGGCTGAAAAAGCCACAATCAGCAAGCACCACTCCACGGGCTCTGCACCAGCTCCTTTCCTTCCCAAGTTGTCTCTGGTCTTTAGCGTTTCATCAGAGCAATAGAAGGCTTAACTACGATGAACCCTTTGAAAATATGTGATGAATACTTAACCTAGCTAGCTAACATGATTATACATATTTTACACAAAATCAAAGACCACCACTTTAGCTAGTGTCTTTAAAATTTCTTTGACATGCAGGGCGGTGGTGGCACACCCCTTTAATCCCAGTACTTGGGAGGTAGAGGCAGGTGGATTTCTGAGTTGGAGGCCAGCCTGGTCTACGGAGTGAGTTCCAGGACAGCCAGGGCTACACAGAGAAACCCTGTCTCGAAAAACAAAATATCAAAAAAACAAAACAAAACAAAAACAAAAATTCTTTGACATGAAATATTGAAAATATTGAAAATGCTGGCTATTATAGCATGCTAGCAATGCCAGCACTTTCAAGAGGCAGGAGATACAGAAAAGAATCCAAAATCATTCCTGAGTAAATAGTGAGTTCAAGGCCACCTGGGCTACATGAGACTCAATCTCAAAAGACAAACATATATCTACATATATAAATACCTATAAAAACATACTACACTTTCAATAGTTTACAAAACTGGAAAAGAACAAGTAATGACTGTGTGCATGCCAGAATTTATAAAGACAAAAATAAAACTCGTAATTCTGGAACAACAACAACAAAGGATTAACAAAGTGCAAGATAGTCCTTGTGAAGTTAAGTAAAATCAATAAAATCCTCAAGAGAACAACTAAGAGAACTAGAGTTAAAATGCAAATCTAAAATTACAAAGAGACTGAGGGAATAAAAAATAAAACTTTATATCAATAAAAATTTAAATATGGAGAAAGTTGACATTTTTCAAATTTAGTTTACAAGGGTAGCAAACTAGAAATTGCCATGTGCTAAAGTTCTATTAATGGACATGCTATGAAGCTTAATTTTACAGGCCAATAGATTCAGCCAACAAGGATCAGGTAATTTTGTGTTTCATACTTCCATGTCACTAAAAAAAAGATAAAACTAATTGAGGCTCTTCCTGGCACACTAGTCAGCTAATCAGAGTATTTCCTCCTGTGTGTGTGTGTGTGAGAGAGAGAGAGCAAGAGAGAGAGCGAGAGCGAGAGCGAGAGCGAGAGCGAGAGCGAGAGAGAGAGAGAGAGAGAGCGAGAGCGAGAGCGAGAGCGAGAGAGAGAGCGAGAGAGAGAGAGAGGGATTTCAGTGAGGTCTGTTCTGACCTTTTCTTTTACTGTTTTGATCACCATTATTCTAGATTATTTTTTTTCTCCTTGGCTTATTGCATTTTTTATTACCAGAATGATAAATCCAATGCCCACAGATTAAGTATACAGTGACCAGAACAGTGCCTATCCCACTGTAGAAGCTCAAGTGAGAATTTATTGAAAAAATTATCATGTAAAACAGATTACTCTTACAATTTACTTCGAGAAAAGATTAAAGCAGTAAAATGTAGACACAACGAGAAAGGTGCAAAAATATTTACAAGCAAATTGGCTCTGCGTTTTATTGTTGACGTATTTCCCATTTATGTAGAGAATCCCAACAGGACTTTTCTATTTAGACAATTATTAGATGGTTGCTCCTCCCCAGGCAACACGTCATCTTTGTTCTGAGTGACGCTCAGTCCCTGGCCCGTTTACGTTATTTGTTTAAAGTGGAATGAATGACCGCATGAATGAATGAGTACATTAGCTACAGATTGTTTCTTGTGAGTATATCAACAGCACAGTCCTTTTCAGCCACCAGTTAGCTTTACTTTTATTTTTTAACATGAAAACAAATGACGTCTTTGGAAGGTACCAATGCAAACGAAAAAAAAAAAAAAAAAAACAACCAAACAAAACCAACCAAACAAACAAAAGAACGTTTCCCGAATCCACACATACCAGACGAACTCAGTCAAATGAACCTAGCTTAAGCTCCTGCACCAGTTGCTGAGTCACTTCGTTATAAACCCGCGCACATCATTCATTACCTCTGATTTAAAAACGAACAAACAAAAAAATCTCAACCCTGCTAATTTTTTTTTTTTTTTTTTTTTTTTTGGACGCCACAGAAATGTGCAGAATAATCATGTCAAGACTAAGACCAGGCCCCTTAGCCTACAGGAATCAAGGCTGAACACGGTCGGGAGCAACTCCGGGATGCTCCCTCCAGGGATCCGGACAAATAAATCCCACGGTACGGCCCCGGTTAACTCGTCCCGGAACCCCGACGGCCGCAGGTTTTACCGCGCGCGGGCCGGCCGTGTCCGTGGACACCAGGGGCCGGTGCCGCCGAGCCTGAGGCCCCTCCCACGCCGCCTCCACGCCTACGCCCCGCAGCCGCTGCTCCGAGCTCCTCACCGTGTCTAGACTAGGGGGAAGCGGCCGCGTCTCGGGCTAGAGGCCGAGGCCCGAACGGGAAAGCCGACCCCGCAAGCACCACGGCCGAGGAAGGCCCGGGAAGCCCCCCGTGCGGCCCCCGAGGCCCTCCACAGGTTGAGCCCGCAACTAGCTCGTCTCGCGAGATCCCGCGTCTTTTTCGCGGACGTCCGGCTCGAAACCTCGCGGCTTCTCCGCCGGCCGAAGCCGGGCTGCGTGGCGGGGAGCGGGCAGGCGGGCGGAGGGGGGGG
>JADRCD010140915.1:0-26143 GCA_019843815.1 Montemys delectorum | reverse complement strand
GATAGATAGATAGATAGATAGATAGATAGATAGATAGATAGATAGATGGGACCTAATAGACTTTACAAGCAAAATAAGAGACCTTCAGAAGAGGCAGGTGACTTTGCTCAGCATCTGAAGTCAATGAGGAGTCCTGGGAATGAAGCTAGTAGAAGCAGTTTGATTTCTCTTGAAACATTCTTGTCACACAGCTTATTTCTTTCCAAATTCAATGTACTCTTTTGGTCTTTTCCTTCAATTCAATTTCTGTTGGAAAGTATTTGTCAATCTACCTGTAGTAGACTCCATGTTGTACATGAAACAAAGAAAAAGATCTGACAAGATTCTTTTCAAAGTTAACAAATAGTATGCAAGTAGATAATTTTAGGGAACATATCATATGAAACAGAAAGCAACATGGAATAATGGCAGGGCATTTGCTATGTTCCGAGCACATTGCAGTGTATCGTTAATGAAGAATTTACTTCACACAACATAACACACACTCTAAAAATATCCATGCTTTATACATAAACTTGAAGCTTAGGGCAGGTAACTGAATAACATTCCCAAAGTTACATATTAAGTTATCTGAAACCAGAAACCAGTGTAAAGACTCTGCACCCATAACTGCTAAGTTATAATAAAGGGTTGGGGGAAGTAGGTCCCTATTGGAAACGGGCTTCATGGAGATGAAATGGAGGAGGATAAATGGTCTTCTGCATTACAAGCATGTAAGAGCCCAAAAATGTGCTGGGAGTTTCTAAGCAGCATCAGCATATTGGCGTATCTGTGGTGCAGGTTGCAGCCACGATAATGATAGCAAATAATGGAAAACTCAAAAGCAGAAATTTTTCAAACCCTTTAGTTCCAAAAAACTGATTAGAGTATGGAAGTTTACTCTAACTAAAATAACCAGTGCCGGAGGCAATATACAACATGCTCAGATAGCCCATCTCCTGACTCCAACACAAGGGGCACGCATCAAGTTCATCTCTTATACTCTGTTTGTGTGCATCAATAATTGCTTCTATCTGAATGCACAAACTGAGATTACCTGAAAGGAAAACGAGAATCTTTCTTTTTTTAGATCTAAAAGAGCCTCAAAATAGCTAATATACAGAATTTTAACCATGACTTTCTTAGTTTAGTAGATTTATGTTAACTTTCTCTATGGAAAAGTAACAGTTTTTTTTGTCTAGCAAAATTAAATTTCTTACAATTCCAAAAAATAGCTATTTGCAAGCTTTTGAACACTCACAAACTATTTTTCTCACTCTCTAGGTATTTATATTTTAATATGTGCTCTATTAATCCCCATTCCAAGCACTTGGCCATTTTGGAATTACAGATGACAGACTAAACACCTTTCCTCCACAGTATTTCCTAGATATCTGCTATGTTAATAATCAGGGTCTCCATTCTACTTGCATGCTTTTGCTATTTTGGCTATGTCAAACAAGTGATAGATTCTTGTACCAAAGAAGAAAACATTTAAACAGTTTCCTAAATGTTAGCTTTTATAAATAAAATTTCATAAAATAAATTATACTGAGGAATAAAGAGATCAGAGTGGTTAAAGAAATGCAGAAACACTGAATCTTGATAGAAAAAAAAAACCATAAAACCTCAAATCAAAAAATGCCCAGCAAGGTATTTAAAAATAATACTATATCTCTGGTCAAAATAGTATAACTAAGAGATTTTTATAGCATTCCATTCTGATGGTCTTCAACAGTGAATAATGTGCAAACTAGGTTACATCTAGATACTTGGTTTGAAAATAAACTTGGACAAACAACTGAAGATGGCCCTCAGATGATAAAGCGCTTGCCCCTCATGCTTGATGCTCTGGCTTACTTCCCCAGCATCACAGAACTAGATAGAATTCCAGCAGTATAGCAGTAGAAGATGTTTAAAAGCATCCTCTCCTCTGCAACAAGCAGAGTTCTAAGGCAGCCTGGGATTTTAAAAAACAAACAAACAAACAAACAAACAAACAAAAAGTGTGTAGGCAGGGATGAGCTTTTGTTTTCCAGAAAGAATTAAAAGTGTGTTTAGAAAAACCTCATTAGGGTCAGTAAGATGATTCATTAAGAAATAGTGCTTTCTACATGAGCCTCTAAGAACCTGAGTTCAGTTCTCAGAATGTAGAGAAACTCTGATGCAGTAGCTCACATTGGTAATGCCTATACTCTCAAGGCAGGGAAATAGGAGACAGAGACGAAACAGTCTACCAGCTCAAAGCCTGCAAATCAGTGACCTTCCTCTACACAAAAGATAAACAGCCTGAGAAAGAAATTAAGGAAGCAACACCCTTCATAATAGTCACACATATTATAAAATAACCTTGGTGTGACTCTAACTAAGCAAGTAAAAAATCTGTTTGACAAGAACTTCAAGTCTCTGAAGAAGGAAATCGAAGAAGATCTCAGAAGATGAAAAGATGTCCCATGCTCATGGATTGGCAGGATTAATATAGTAAAAATGGCCATCTTGCCGAAAGCAATCTACAGATTCAATGCAATCCACATCAAAATTCCAACTCAATTCTTCACAGACTTAGAAAGAGCAATTTGCAAATTCATCTGGAATAATAAATAACCTAGAATAGAGAAAATCATTCTCAACAATAAAAGAAATTCTGGTGGAATCACTATCCCGGACCTTAAGCTGTACTACAGAGCAATTGTGATAAAAACTGCATGGTATTGGTACAGTGACAGGCAGGTAGATCAATGGAACAGAATTGAAGACCCAGAAATGAACCCACACACCTATGGTCACTTGATCTTTGACAAAGGATCTAAAACCATCCAGTTGAAAAATTATAGCATTTTCAACAAATGGTGCTGGCTCAACTGGCGGGTTAGCATGTAGCAGAATGCAAATCGATCCTTTCCTATCTCCTTGTACAAAGCTCGAGTCCAAGTGGATCAAGGACCTCTACATCAAACCAGATACATTGAAAGTAATAGAAAGAATGTGGGGAAGAGCCTCGAGCACATAGGCACAGGGGAAAATTTCCTGAACAGAAGAACACCAATAGCTTCTGCTCTAAGATCAAGAATTGACAAATGGGAGCTCATAAAGTTGTAAAGCTTCTGTAAGGCAAAAGACACTGTCAATAGGACAAAACAGCAACCAACAGATTGGGAAAAGATTTTTACCAATCCTATATCTGATAGAGGGCTAATATCAAATATATACAAAGAACTCAAGAAGTTAGACTCCAGAGAACCAAAATAACCCTATTAAACTTGGGTACAGAGCTAAACAAAGAATTCTCAACTGAGGAACACAGAATGGCTAAGAAGCACCTAAAGCAATGCTCAGCATCCTTAGTCATCAGGGAAATGCAAATCAAAACAACCCTGAGATTCCACCTCACACCACTCACAATGACTAGAATAAGAAGAACACTCCTTCATTTGCTGATCAAATTGCAAGCTGGTACAACCACTATGGAAATCAGTTTGGCGGTTCCTCTGGAAATTGGACATAGTACTACCAGATGATGAAGCTGTATCACTCCTAGGCATATACCCAGAAGATGCTCCAACATGTCATAAGGACACTTGCTCCACCATGTTCATAGCAGCCTTATTTATAATAGCCAGAAACTGGAAACAACCCAGATATCCCTCAACAGAGGAATGGATACAGAAAATGTGGTACATCTACACAATGGAGTACTACTCAGCTATTAAAAACAATGAATTTATGAAATTCTTAGGGAAATGGATGGATCTAGAGAATATCATCCTGAGTGAGGTAACCTAATCACAAAGAACACACATGGTATGCATTTTCTGATAAGTGGATATTAGCCCAGAAGATCAGAATACCCAAAATACAACCCACAAACCACAAGAAACTCAAGAAGAAGGAAGATCAACTTGCGAATGCTTTGTTCTTTCTTAAAACAAAGAACAAAATGCCCATCTAAGAAGTTGCAGAGACAAACTATGGAACAGAGACTGAAGGAAGGACAATCTAGAGACTGTTCCACCTGGGATTCCTTTCCATATTCAATCATCAAATTCAGACACTATTGTGGATGTCAGCAAGTCCCGGTTGACAGGAGCCTGATATAGCTGTCTCCTGCGAGGCTCTAACAGTGCTGGACTAATACAGAAGTAGAGGCTCACAGCCATCCATTGGACTGAGCACAGAGTACCCAATGAAGGAGCTAGAGAAAGGACCGAAGGAGCTGAAGGGTTTGCAGCCCCTTAGGATGAACAATAATATGAACTAACCAGTACCCTCAGAGCTACCAGAGACTTAAACCATCAACCAAAGAGTACACATGGCAGGACTCGTGGCTCCAGCAGCATATGTATAGCAGAGGATGGCCTAGTTCGTCATCAATGGGAAGAGAGGGGCCCTTAGTCCCCTGTTGAAGATGTATGCCCCAGTGTAGGGAAATGCCAGGGCCAGGAAGTGGGAGAGGGTGGGTTGGTGAGCAGGGAAAAGGGGGAGGAATCAGGGTTTGTTTTATGATTTTGTTTTTGATATTTTTTTGGAGGGTAACCAGGAGAGGAGATATCATTTGAAATGTAAATAAAGAAAATAGCTAATAAAAAAAGGAAAAATTTTAATCACAAAAAAAGGCCTGCAAGCCAGGTGTACTCAGAATAGCAGCAGCCAAGGGAGATGCAGCATCACAAAGTAGAAGGAACAACCACCTCGGAGTGCTTTCCTATAAGCTCCACACCCAAGCATAGCAAGTATGCGTACATGCACAGATCCATGCATCCCCAGACAGGCAACAATAACAAAGTAAATTTTTAACATGAAAAGAAAAAAAATACATTATGACAATATGATAATTCCAAGAAAATATAATAACTATTTTACTTTACCAGTACATAATCTATCTTCAAAGTTTCACATGTACAACCCAAATATTCATACCTAGATGTATTGAGAGAAGCTGATAACATTTTTAAGTGTGTCTTTAAAGTGTCAGTAAGCTTGCAGCAGCTCTTGACAGTACATTTCGTATTTTCCACCTTACTGTAGTGCATAAGACCATTCCTTTTTAGTTACTTGTCTCAGAAAAGAACAAGGGAGAATAAAGATATTTGAGAGCACTCGATATTTTAATGAAGTAATTTAGAATTTTCAGGTTAATGGCATTATCCTGCTCTGTTGTCTATATATAACTTTCTTCAAAGCAGTATCTGTCTCCCAAGTAACTGGAAAAAAATATAATGTGCTTTTTTTCTGCCATACCGTTTTCTAGTCTCTAAGTTCCTACTTTGAGTCACACTTTATAAAACAATACAAATACAGTGACTTAAAAGAAAAAATATTTAAAAATAGCACTTCAAATTTATCCATCTAATTAAGATGGATTAGTAAATTTGATGGCTTCACAATAAAAATTTTAGAAAGTATTTTAAATAAGTTTACATATTTATAAATATTGGTAATTCATATTATTTTGTAACTAAATGTTTAGAATGTAGTTTAAATGATGTCGATATATTTACATATTTATGAATTTATAAATCTTTATACAAAGTGTTTAATTAAGATGTATTTTAAATGATTAGTCTATAAACCTTTTTAAATAAGCATATCAGACTGAAAACTGAATTTCAGTTATTATTATGAAACTAAATGGGTAGGTCTAGGTTAAACTGTTTGTCTCCCTTAAAAAGTTTATCATCTCTATTGTGTCTCTACGTCAAAAAAGAAATTTCAATGGAACTCGGATATTAAAACCTCCCAGGAAACCAACAGTGAAAACTGCTAAGAATTTCACAAGGTTTCTCCCCCTTAGGTGTTAATTAAATGATCATTTAACACTGCAATGTACACACAACATGTTCATCTCCTGACAGCACAGTTTGTTATAAATCCGGGGTAATAAAAGTCTTGGTGTAAAAGCTCTGAACTTAGTTCCCACAACACTCTACGATGCCTTGTCGTGTCTAAGGTTAAGCATGTAGACACAAAACAAAGCTTGTGCCTACTCGACTCACAAGCCAATTTTCCCATCGCCTAGTGACCTAGGTAACAGTGTGAGCAATAAAGAATAAATTTAATTTCTCCAGCATTTTGTGAGGATTAAGAACAATTGTTGGCTTGCAATGACTTTTTATCCTTGGAATCTTTTCGTCTGGAGCATTCCTCAGGTCCTAAACGAGAATTCTGGTAGTTTAAGTCATAGAACAAACAGAATTTTAAATTAGGCTTTTTTTTCCCTCTCAATCAATTGGAATGGTTGAAGGGGCAGCTCTCAACCTTTCTCCTTGCTGCTCAGGCTATTCACATCAAGTTTTAGTCTTTCACTTGAAGAAGAAACTTACCATGACTGGGACAAGGGTATCTTTCCTGCATTCTTTTACCAGACTTAATTATTTCTTCTTTCCTTTGAATTCTTTAAACACTTAAATCAAGTTGCTAAACCCTGCCATAAACATTCATTCCAAAAAGCACAAAAAGATATTCTCCTAATAACATTTTAGACCAAAATGTGATGCCTGGGTGTGGATGTGTGGATGGTGCTGATAACAAGCTTGTTCTTCCTTCTTTCCTTCCTTCCTTCCTTCCTTCCTTCCTTCCTTCCTTCCTTCCTTCCCTCCCTCCCTCCTTCCCTCCCTCCCTCCCTTCCTCCCTCCTTCCCTTCCTTCCTTCCTTCCTTCTTCCCTCTCTTCTCTCCTTCCTTCCTTTCTTTCTTCCTTTCTCTCTTTCTCTTCCTTTCTCTCTCTCCCTCCCTCCCTCCCCTCTTCCTTCCTCCTTTTTTTCCTTTTCTTGTCTTATCATTTCCTTTTCTGAGACTTATCTTTTTATCATCTGGCTGAAGTTTTCCTAAATCAAAATTTCTCAAAATACTTCAAGAGCATCCCCCATAAAAAAGTCAATTAGGAGTCACTAGTGTGGTTACAAGGTGACTAGAGGCCACTTATAGCATCCGGTACCTGCCGCATGTGAGCTCTGACAATATCAGTTTTAAGTCAAAAGCAGAGACAAGCACAAATATCTCCTGAGTCCAGCTCATTTAATTATAAAATAGTGCCTACCTTCAAGGCAGTAACTCATTTGCATTTTAACCAATTCTTAAAAAAAAAAAAAAACAAAAAAACAAGTAGTTTTGGAAAATGCATTTAAAGTCACACATGCATCTTAAAATACAGAGGGCAATGCCACAGACTTTATTATCATAACTTTATGAAAAAAGACATGTGAGTGGAATAGAATATTATTCTAATTAGGATAGACATTTTCACTAGTACTAAAAGTGGCACTGAAGCAAGGAGTTGATGTTTCGAGCACAGCCTCAGAATCTTTGCTGATATTCTTGAAAGATTTTATTCAGCATCTATGTTCCCTTCTCTGTCTCCTTCAGGAAGACATGTCATTAAAACAGTAATTTAAATGTACACTAGCAAGTTTGTTCCTGCCCTTATCTATCTTATATATGAAGTCTATAACTACATTAGTCATCAACTGGAAGAAGGGAGACGAGAACTCATTAAGAATACCCTGGCTATTAATATGCCATCTGCAGCTGAAAGAAATGCAATGGTACAGGTGTACATTTTATGTCAATTCATGATGCAAGGACGATTCAGGTGGCTCTGCAGAATTACCAGTTATTGAACTGAAGACAGAATACAAAGTGAAGCGATAGCATCAGGATCCTGGCTGACTGAAAGAAAACTAGAGAGCCATCTGGTGATTCTTATCTTCATTGTGTTTGCAATGAGACATTAATAACACTATAAACAGAATTTCTACCCTACTTAAAAGCTGACAATGTGCCTTTGAATATAGAATCTGAAAGAAACTTGTGATATCCCCTAGAAAGTAGATAACATGGCTCTTTCAATTTCACAGGTAAAAAAATAACTCCAGAGGTTTCCAGAGATAAAAGAACATCAAATATTCGATGTAACTTATACAGGACTTCAAACTACGATCTTCCTAAGCTAAATCAAGTTGATTTCAATGATTTAAAATACAATGTGAACATGTACACACATTCAAACTACTTTAGTGTAGCCTAATTGCCGTCAGTACGTACATCTAGGCATAAAATTCGTGTAGAATCTAGTTTCCAAACCACAATCTCAAGATTGCTGTGACATTTAATAATTATAATCAAGATGTAAAAAGTTACCTAAGTACGTATACATGATAATGTTTTTAATTTGTCAGCCACATATTTGAATGCATGCTTTAGAAAACCTCACAAGTACCAATGATACTTGTTTTAATACTAGGTTTTAATTTACATGTTGTTTAAAAGCAGAGGCCCAAATACCACCTTGCATGCAATGATCTATGTTATGTCAATTTTTCCCCTCATGTTATAGGATTCTCCAAACCCAATGCAGAATACCATGAGATCTTATAGAGTCAGGCGATGCAGTGATGAGAGCCATTTGCACTGGCAAAGCAAATGTTTTGTAAGATGATATCAAACAATCTCCTCACTCTAGGCTTTCAGAGGGTAAATACACTGTTGTAGATGTCACAGTCAGAGTTCACTTGGTAGGCAACACAGAAATGTGTCCATCAACACCAACAAAGCCATTAGCTACCTTTTTAAAGAAAAAATATCACTGCCAAGCTTGGAGAAGTCTTGCAATCTTTAATTCTATCCAAATTTTGACCTATAACCCTTATATATTGAGTTAAAAAATCAGAAATGTCTCTCTTGAATAATTTGTATAGGGTTATTTTCCTGGCATATGGCAATGGTTACTATGAAGTATGTACAGGTATCCTCATGTCATTTCCTTTTTACACACATTTAAAAACTAACCTTTGGTACCTGGAATGGTGACACACTGGCTCCTATTAGTCACTATAGCATTTGGAAGACTGAGGCAGGAAGAACGTCACAGCTCCTGACCAGTACTGTCTTCATAGTGAATTCCAGGCCAGCCAGCACAACATACTAAGATTACATCTCAATAATTCAGTAAGTAAATAGATTAATTAATTAATAAATCATGCATTATTTATAAAAATATTAGAACTGCACAATTCAAGTTTTTAAAACTTAAATCCTTGTCTATATCTATTTTTAAGTGGCAAACCAGAGTCTCTCAGGTCACATTAAAAAACAACTAATTTGATACTTGAGAAGAAATAAAGGGCTGGCATTTTAATCACTGGAAGTTAACACTTCTATACTTTCTGTCCTTCAGGATCTTTGTTTTCTAATGTAAGTAGTCAGTCGGATCCCTCACCAAAGTTTCAACCTCTAATACGCAGACAATGTTTTCCCATGTGGATTACAGGACAGATGGGCTTCTTCCTGCACAACTTTTGCCCTCAACACCTGAGACTCTCAGTGAAGTCAGCAGTAGCCTTCACTGAGGCTCCCTCCAAGAGTAATGATGCCAGTCCAGACAATGGTAACCGTAGCAACTGTAACCTGCAATTCCTGTGCAGCTACAGTGGGATTTATTGTGGCAGGGGGCAAACAGACCAAGAGTAAAATGAAGCCGGGAACTACGGCTCCTGCCACCTCCAGTGGCGCACACTTTAATCAGAGCTGGCAGAAATTAATTCAAGAGGAATTTTTACATGGCTCCACCGTCGGTTTCTGCTTTTCTGCTTGACTATAGGAATCCTAATGAGACTCTCTTGATATCCCAAAACAATGTTTGTTGTGCTTGAATATCCCTTTGCCTCAAACTAAGGCTAATATATATATACATATATTATATATAATGTTGCTTAAAAAGAAATAAACAGGTCTTGTTTTGATCTTGTAGTATCTACTGAAACCATTAAATGTTTAGAAAACCCAAGAGAACCAAATGTTTAATTAGTGAAGTTATCTCAAATTAAATTTGGTTCTCCATAATTCATAATGCCTTGCAGAGTGGTCACTTGCTCATTCAAGTTGCAAACCCTTAACCCAACAGAGGCTTAATTCAACACATCAGTTACTGAGACTTTACAAGGGTCAAGCCTCACACTAGACCCTGGGGGATATTAAATTTTTCCATAATATATGTGTGGAGAATATTGATAAGCACAATTATAAAATAAAACTTCCATCATAATTCACAAATATAAAGATTTTATTTTTAGTTTTCATAATTTAAAAGACCTATTTACAAGAGCATATTCTTTTCTCGAAACTATCAAAAGCAATGAAGACTTTTGCATTGGAAGGGAGGAAATATGTAATAAAGACAACTTAGTTCTGTATTTGTTACACCAGAGAAATAAAATTGTTAGCTTTGTAAAACAACAAGAAAAATAAAAAACCCTGAAGTTTCCTTTCCAAAAAGTTCCCTTGACTATAGTTATCAGAAAGTATTTTGAGAGTCTGCGGCCATTTAAGACAAGAGTTGCTGCAAGCCCGATCAATTCAAGCAGTCAAAAGTCTATTCATTTCCAATAAGAGTTACTTAACCCATAAAAGGGGTAGTTGACTTACATATTCAGACAGTCAGGAAGTTTGGTGGTTCTCAAACTCCTTGAGAAATAATTTCCATGTCGGAGCCACAAGTAAAACTTGTATTCAAAAATAATGCAATAAAGTGTGCCATGGGGACATAGGTAGATATATTTTAATATTTTGTTTGTTTTTCTTTGGATTTGGGAAGATACTAGATTAACATGAATTTCTGTAAAGTGCTTGGGATATGCAACCTAAGGTTAGATGTCTGGGTAAATATAATAATACTCAAAGATATCAACTGAAAACCACCAAACAAACCCACAACCAGATGCCATGGTACCATCAATGAAATTCCTCTCTAATGAGCCTGGATAAGCAGCTGCAAACTCAGCTGGGAAATGGTGCGCCACACACTTGCAAACGGCCTGGAAAGCCAGGCTTATCTGGAAGGTTTGTGTGTACTGCTCTTTGGGTTCAGCCCATCAGTGGCCAACCTCTTCAAAATTCACCACAGTACGCTTCAGCTTCAGTTAACTAGCTCCAGATTGCCCTGAAAAAAAAGTTTTCCCTCCACTCTGAGGTGGATCATAAAAATGCAAAACCTCAGGATCAGAGGAGGAGCAAAGGGGAGGAAGGAATCTTCCTGGAGCAGTCAGGAAAACTGTGTGCTGTCTCTTGTAACCTGCACCCTATCATCCTAAGCTTTCTCTTTACTTACACTTTCCATCTGTCAACAAGTGCTTGTAATTTTATTACACTGTCCTGTAGTTTACACAGAGTTGGGATTATTTTACAGAGTTCTGTTAATGGACTGGATAAACGGTAATGCTATTTAAACTAGTCTTCTGCCCTAGCCAACACAGCTGTGAGTGTACTACGATTTCTGAGCAAACATCTTGACCTGAGCATGCAGTGCTCTCTCGTCCCCTCCAAAGAGAAATTGGAGCAGGCAGCAAAGGGAAAGCATATTTGGCTGCTAGCAGCAATCAACCGTGTCAAATCATAATTCATACAGTGTACCCTCTTTTTCTTTTACATCGCATTGAGAGTCTGCAAAAGGCATGCATGCCTGGCATCCCACTTTCAGTCAAAAGTCAGAAGGTGATTTATTTATTATAAAAACTAAAAGTAAGATGTATGATATCCAACTTATCAAGATACTTTTCATCCAACCAAACAACGCCAAAGCCAAATATCAGTTTATAAACGGCTTAACATTCTTAGCTGGTAATATGTAGTGAAAATATATTAAAGTATGTAATAAGCTAAAAAATAGCATCATTTCAGATGGAAAAATACATTCTAGAAGTGCTGTTTTCCATGCTGTACGTACGCCTAATTCTACTATGATATTCACCCAGGCAAAAATGAATTTCTTATAATATACACATGAAATAGCTGGTCAAATGTTTTCTTTCTGCTAATATTCTTTTTCTTTTATTTGTCAAAATTCCTAAATCAGTTTTCTCGTTCAATCTCCTTGTACAATGATTCCTTTCTGAAGGGGCATTTCAAAGGCTACTATTGAATGTGGATTTTAACACATTTTCTATCTCCTACAATACTTCATTTCAAGTGTGCAACTAGACACAGGTATCACACGAAGGGGAAAAACAATGAACCTATAGCCTTGGTCTTCACAGGTTTTATAGCCCTCCTGTAGTAGTCAGCATTACAAGTTGTGTTCTGCTTACTAAAGACTCTTAATGCTATGTGTTTAATTTTATTGGCCTTGGTATTATTTAAAAAGTACTCATACACAGTTTATTACTTTTCCACTGAAGAGAAACAATGCTTTTAACAACTTATCCACCTCTTTCTAATCCTTGTGAAACATAGAATCCTCTGCTTAAAACAAAAAGAAATGTGATTTGAATGTACAGACCATTTCCTTGATGGTGGTCCCAACACATAGGAGGCTGAGTCAAGAGGATTGCTGCTGATCAAGGCCAGCATGAGCTACATAGTAAAGTCTAGGTTAGCTTCATCTACAGAATGAAAATAAAAAAAAGAAGAGATAAATAAAATCCAGGATGGAAGGAAAGAAGCATGTGAAGGAGGAAAGAAGGAAAGGAAGGAAGGACAGATGGTGGGAAGGAAGGAGAGAAAAGTAAAGCTCTACATTTCTATTGAAGAGAAATGTCAACCATCAAACAGAGTGATACTGTTTTTTTGTTTGTTTGTTTGTTTGTTTCTTTCTTTTGTTTTTCCAGACAGGGTTTCTCTGTATAGCCCTGGCTGTCCTGTAGCTCACTTTGTAGACCAGGCTGGCCTCAAACTCAGAAATCCACCTGTCTCTGCCTCCCAAGTGCTGGGATTAAAGGCATGTGCCACCACCGCCCAACTGAGAGTGATACTGTTACTATTAACCATGATGCCGTGGGCTAGGTTTAGATATACAATATTTATAACTGTATTGGAACTAGAGATATGAACAATTAAAATTATTAACTGGCATGCTCACTAGGTCAAATTATTTGATCCAAACAGACATAGAAGTATCCCAAGTATATTTTCTAACTCCCCTTCCCCCTTTTAAACATGGCTTCAGTGACTTAGAAAACTTTTCACAGTCTTGTGGGGTCTGATGCCTCTTCAGGCTACTGCTCACAGCTCTCATGTGTTCCAGCAAATGGAAGCTTCAGACAAATACAAAATCTTAAAATATAGGGGGAACTCTCTTTGTTCCACTATGTAACATTGTCAAAGAGATTCTAAATGTCAAACTGTATAATTTGCTGGTGGGGGCTTTATATAATGCATTAAGCCATTCAAAAGCTCCTGGGGAAATCAATCCAAGTACTTCTAGAGAAAACATTGAACACTCTTGTTTGTCAGAGAGAGTATTGAGGTCACTTTGTACATTTTTTTTATAGTACAACTGATAACAGACAACAACCATTCCATCTAAGTTCATCTCTGCAGAACATAAAAATAAACCCTTCAAAGGCACTGTGTGTTGTTTTTATAGGCACACTGCTTGCAAAGTCACAGTTTACCAAGGTCATCGAACATTAGCTTCAAAATTAGTTATTATAAGTTTCTTCAGCCCCTAACAATTAAAGCAGAAAGGGGATACTATTTATAATAAATCTGGCTATTACAACCCTATACCTGTATGTGTGTGTGTGTGTGTGTGTGTGTGTGTGTGTGTGTGTGTTTGTGTGTGTGCGTGTGTAGGTCTAATTTTATAGCAACCTACCTCCTACTTCCTCAAACAAAAGAGCCCTTAGAGATAATTTGTTAAAAGAAGTTCCTTTGATTTTTAAAAATACACTTGAATAGGACCCATTAAATAGCAAAGCTCATAAGCATGAGCAGCCAGGGATTTTGCCTTTCCTTAGGGTAACGATGTCAGGAAAGAGAAGATGTGGGGTGTCAGCTGGGAATGATCTTTGTATTGTGAAATGAAGTATCACGAGGACTGACCTAGCAGACATCCTGTTTCCAGCAGGGGTGAGTATGAGAGAACATCCCCACTCCCACATACATGCTTCTGGAATTGATAACAACAATATTGAACGAGTAGGCTACAAAGCTTTGGCTACAAAATCAAATTCGGAAAAGAGCAATGTGTTCACTTTCTCTGCAAACACTTCCATATGGGACTTCCCGACACTCAGGTGGGGCCACTCCAGACAGCTTCCTACCTCTCCTAGCCATCATTTCACAGCATACACGAGCATCGATAATCATTGCTATTTATTCTTGCCAACACTTTGTAGCATATCTGCCATCTGTGCAAGCCCATGCACACAGCTGAAAAAATCTAATTTTCAAACCTTTCATAAACGTGTTTTCCCTATTACACATTAGGTCAGGGAACACGCACTCCTGGGAGGAAAAGCTGATTTCACCTAATACTTGCAATGTGTTTTTTTTTTAAAAGAACAACTTTCCTAAGGGTGTACGAGGTATTTTGATGTGTAAATCCTGCCTTCTAGCAGTTCACATTGCAGAATTTGTAATTCTGGCTTTAAAAGAAGCATTTAGGAGAGAATGTACAGCTTTAAATGCCTTAAGAGAGATAATATGGGCAATCTCATAAACACTATTCCTCAAATTCTGAACCTATGCTAAAAAAAAGCTTACAAAAGGAACTCCAACTTTACAGGAAACACTATCAACTTCCTTTAACAGTGGAAGAGCAGTAGCAATTTTTCCCTTCCAAATTTGAGGTTTCCTTTGCGCACTAGGCAAATCTCTGTATCACCAGATTACGAAAACCAAGAATAAAGCAGCTGCAATAGCGTACACTGGAACCACAGAACACTGCATAAACAAAGCCACTGGAACCACTGAAGATCTTTTATTTCTTTCAGAAGGCAAAAGGGCATCCTTCCAATCTAAAAATCTACGAACGCATGGATTCCAGGAAAGCTCAAGAAAACAGCCACAACTCTATTAATAAAACACAAGGTCGATGCAAAGCCACAGCAAGCACTTGTGTGTCTACTTACAGCCGGTAGAGCTTCGTAGTCCCGAGAAACAGCAGCTCAGGAAACAACTGAAGGTTATTTCTGTTTAAACGCCTTTGGAGAAAACAAAACAAAACAAAACAAAAACAGCTTATGTTACACAGAAAGTACTTAACAGTGAGCCTGGCTTTGGCAGTGTCATGCTTTATCCTGCATTTCTAACAAAAATGGAAGGACATTCAAGAAAATCCAAGCACTGCGACCCAAAAGTTGGTTACACCTATTGTTACGTGGCTGTTGAGGCCAATATTCTATTGTGCTTATTCAGGTGGTGATTGCTGGGACCTAGAGTCTCAACTCAAAGCCCCTGCAACATCAGACAAACAGAACACACAGGATGGATTAAAATTTCCTGACTCAGACACAACTTCAATAAAGGATAGATATATTAATTCTCTACTAAAAGAATTCATATATTCAGAAAGGACCAAAATTTTCAGCAAAGGCTCAGTAGATAGAACTTTCAATTTTAGTACCTATTGTTTTAACTGGGAGCAGGGCAAGAAACAGTGTCAAAAAATAAGACTTTTTCCCTATAGGCACAATCAGAAGAAATATAACAACGCTCAAGCCTCAATCTACAGCCCTTGACCTATCACTGAATTGAGTTACATTGTATTTGATTAAGTAGTATTTCAAAGGTCGTACTGCTTGTAGTTTGTTTTTTGTTTGTTTTGGTTTGGTTTTGATGTTTTAGATGCTTTGGGTAAGAATGTAATTGCAACTCTTACCAAACCTGACCAATTCTTGAGTTCACTGGCAATGTGCACACCTATTAGAGAAAGTGAGCAAACACTATCCCTGATATACTTAACAATTCAACCCTGTCCATTCTATGTGAATCCTTTAATCAAGTGAATGCTATCAGCCTACTCTTCTGCTTCTCCCACATCTTAACATATTTATGAGTAGCCCATGGGAAATAGCTACACATAAATGATGTACAAGTTGCTTGGCCTCTAAGACCAATAACCCTGAGAAAGGCAGAAACATGGTTAAGTCATCAGGATACATGTTAACAGTGTGATGTCCTGATTTACTTAAAGGCTCATCAGGTGGAATTAATAGGACAGTTAGTCTCCACCAGGCAGGAACAAGATCAGTGATTACATTTTCTAAGAAAGCAGATAATAAGTGAGTCCTTACTCAAAGTTATCTTAAGGCATAAAGACCTGCCTTCAGAAACAATCCACTTGTAATCCCATGTATCCAAGCAATCTAAGGACAATCTGAAAGCAGGGTTTGCACTTAAGTGGGCTGTAGATCACCTGAGCAGAAGGTAGCAATGGTGATCAGAGCTTCAAATATCGAAACACCTTAGGAAGCTGCTCATCAACAGAGCCATGCCCGCACATAGTAAAATCCATATCATGTGTCCCAAGGGACATAAAGGGGAAATAGGAAAGTTAGTGGTTAAAGGGTGGATTTGCTCTCACACGTGCACTAATTTTTATGAATGAACCACATAATAAAGTTAACATAAAAGCAAAACATTTATTCTATGTTTTCTTTCTTTCTTGGGAATAATTTTGAGGATAAAATACTTTCACCCTCCATCATTTTCCACCTTAAACAAAATCACTTAATTGTGACTTTGTTACGATAGCATGTAAAAAAAATTATTCACCACAAGTATCTAAAAAAAACAATCATTCTCAAGCATCCAAAAAACAAATCTCATTTTGTAATAGTGACAATGAGATTTTTTTTTCTAGGCAGCAGGAGTTCTTTGGAGAACGGATGCACAAAATGCCTATCCTAATTTCTAGGATGACAGACATGGGGCTTCTTAATCATATTCCAAGCACTGGATTAACAGAGCTGATCTGATTTGTCAGCCTGAGCAGGCATGCTACTTCAAGCCTCAAACTGAGACTCTGCAAAAGGCAGCTGTCCAGAGAGAGCTTTCCCTTCCCATCACGGGGTACTTTCTTACATCCTCTGAAACTCCAGCTATCCTCTGTAAACTTCATACCTCCCTTGGCTGTGTCCCCAGAGCATTTGATATGACCCCCATGCACTGTACTGTATTGACTCATGTGCTGGTCTCTTTCCCACTGGGCTGTGAACTCCTCAAATGTGAAGACCCGATCTTTGTGTTCCTTCCCCTTCCTCTGGCACTTGCTAGAGTTGAACTGTATTAAAAGACAAAGCAATCTGCTGTTCGCATTCTGCACTCCCCAGTCTTTTCTGATGTTTAGAAGGTTCTAATTGTGTTGAATGAGAAGCGAGTGCTCTCTTTGCATTTTGATATAGTTCAGTGAGGAGCCAGTGTAGTCACTTGATATCAGGACCACTTTGCTTTGCTTGGGCATACTCGCTGATCCACCAGTCACTATCCAGCTAACCAAATCCCTACCATCTAACATGCTTCCTGTACCCTGAGCCTGCCCTTTCTTGTTCCCCAGCAACCATATATTGTCAGCATCATATAAAGAGCAGAAAGAACTTAATGTGTTTAAATAAACTTCAATATATAAGTGACCAATAGCTTTTTCTAACTTTCCAATCCATCAGCAAAACTTCATATATTATGTGAACATAGATATTTAAGCTATGGCACATGTAATGTCTTTCTCTTCATTATAAGCCTTTTCACATTCCCAGTGGTTCTTAATTTACATCACAAACAATATCTGACATGAGTGAAGCTATTTGGGTTACCTCATTCACTTGTCCCAACATCCTTACAAATGAATAACCCTCCGTATGATTTGGCGAGAAATCCACAACCCAAAAGTAGAGCTAGACAGTTGGCTTCAGGTAGTGTAATTCCATACATTAAGAGTCACCATTGCTGCTTCTCAACAATGCTTGAAAATAATGGAACACTCAAAGTTTCTCTGAGAATGCCACAGTTTTATGTAGTCTACTTCTTAAACATCTTTGAGATACTCCAAGAAAAATGAATGCAATTTGATTTATAAAAGATACTACCTATGGGAGGCTGGCAAGAGTGCTCAGTGGATGTGGTGCTTGCTACACCACCTCCAAAAAACGAAGTCAGCCTGACTGACAGCCTGAGTTTGATTCCTGGAACACTTAGGAAAGTAGGAGGGGCTGGAGAGAGATGGCTCAGTGCTTAAGAGCACTGCCCTTCCAAAGGACCCGGATTCAATTCTCAGAACCCACAGAACAGTTCACAACTGGCTGTAACTACAGCTCCAGGGGATCAGACACACTCACACTGACATACATGCAGGCAAAACACCAATATGAATGAAATAAAAATAAGTAATTTTAAAAGAAAAATGTAGAGAGAAAGAAACCACTCCACATAGATGGTCTGTGGCTCCCACTGCACACCTGAGCACGCAGACCTCCTTGGGTAGGCAGGTTCACACAAACATACACACATACAATCCACGCCCATGCACATACGATGATGATGATGATGTGATGATGATGATGATATAATATTAAGTGATTCTGAATTTTCTTATTTTTTCACAGAAGTGAGTTTGTGTAAATTAATCATGTTTTGAACATGAGGCAAGATAATATTACAAAAACAGGCAGGTATACTAAGGAAAGTGTTATATAGAGAGAAAAAAACTGGAAACGTAGCTTTTTTTGATTAAGTGTCTATATTTGCCTCTTGTTTTCTTCCATCAGTAATAAGGTTAAATGGTCAGAAAACGTTTCAATAAAAAGTCACCAGATTTCTTCAAGTCCATTGAAATATTTCAAAGTAAAGATTCTTGCAAATGCCAGAAATTAAATCCTTAAAAGGTATTTGTTTTTAAATCTATAGTTGATTTAAAGGCTACTAAGATACAAAGCAATTGCAAAAAAAAAAAAAAAAAGTTTAAGAAAAAGCAACCCCATCTCTAACATGACAAAGAAAACATGATAGCAACTTAAAGAGATGGCAGGATATAAACTCCAATATAAATGAGGTGACCTTTAAAAGTGATGGTCCCTAGACATGGAAACAGCTAACAGCTATTCCTAGGATAACTGATGGGAGACCGCATAAGATACTCGGTTAAAAGGCTCAGTTGTGTCCAAGGACAGGATGGAGTATAGTCACAGCAGTTCTGTGTCCTCACCCTGGGATACAGTCTACTCACTAAGTCTGAGAGCCATTTGAGGTCTCTCTGGGTGGTGATTCATACATTCAGAAAGACACATGTGGTAATTTTCTTTGAGATAGTTTTTCTTAGGCCAAAGATAGCTAAAGATCCTAGATCTGAGCCACCTCCTGCTTCTGAGTATGACATCAGATGAGGAAGTGATCGCAGAGCTATGACGACATCAGATGAGGAAGTGATCGCAGAGCTATGACGACACCGCGGGATGCTGAAATATCAACGACTAGTATCAACTACTTCACTCATAAGTGACATACTTTCTAAATTATTATCTTCCATTTATTCCAGGGATTTATCCTTGGATGGATGCTAAAGCATCTTAGTTTCCTCAACTTTTCTATCAGCTCAGTTATTATTTTACCACAAGATAACATCCCACCTTATTAAAAACTCAGTTTTACGAAATCCAGTGAAAGTCAGGTGCTTTGCATCCACAAATCAATGCAAATACACCTCAGTATCACGTCTAATCTAAAATTCAGTGAATGTTACCTTAAAATGCATCATTACTCTACTACTCGGCATACATGAATGATCAATAGTAAGACTAATTAGGCTCCCTTTTGACTCTTCAGATAAAATTCTATTGCCTACTTAAAGCATCATTCTTTGGACCCTTGTAGAGCAAACACTTATTTTTCATAAAACTAAAATTCAAACTTTCAACAGTTTTGAACATCTAGCTTGTTTTTTATAGCTGGAGATTTCTATTCTTTTCATTAGCACAATCAATGATGCTTTCCTCTTCTGTGCCCTATGTTAGGGAAGCCAACACTTTTTCTTAATACAAAAGGCTATTTCCTGCTCTCAGCCATCATGGAATGATACTCTACATAGTAAGGAAGAGTATAAAATATTTTGAAAGAAAACATAAGAAAAATATGTACTTTCTTCCTATCTTCTGATCCCATGAAGGAACTCAAAGTGAAAAATAACAAATATGATGACTAAATATAGTATATTCATATTTTAGGACATAAGCTATTCTTAAATTCAACTTTTGAAAAAGAAGCTGTGTTAAAGATGATGTGATGTAATCAAGGGGTATAGAGATTCAGGGTTTTCTGAAGTCTCTCTTACTGTTTCCAGATTTAAGATGAGGGAGAGTTTATATGTGGCTAGACAACACAATCAACAATACTACATATGATAACTTGGCATTAGTGATCTAGCCGTTGATATTACAAGGCACCACACAGCAGAAATGGCTAGAGAGGCCACAGAAATACCATTATCACCACTGGCTAAAATAATATGGCATAGTTTCTGTTCTGCATCAGAATCCTGAATCCAGCGTGGATGGATGCTATAAAGAGAAGAGGCAAAGGCTTTTATAAAAGCCTCTTAAAATGGCACTCCAACACCCATAACTTTAAGTCAGTCTCTTTGTCCCCAAGATTCCATGATTACTAATGTCTTCCTGTCAGTCCAGCAGATAATAACTTGTTTTGAAAATAGGACAATACCTGTGAAGTCCAGGAGAAAAAAAAAAAAAGCCCCCTTCCTATGCAAGCTTGTGAAGTGCCCTCTGGAAGGCCTAATTCAAGCAGAAAGAGATCCAAAAGCGATGTGAGACAGAAGTAAATGTAAAATATTTGACATTCACTGCTTCCACCAATGCATTGAAACAGTGCAAACTAGACTCCTCATTTCAGGGGAAGCCTAAAGGAAGCAGCATCCAGAGGACATTGTCACAAAGAATGAGCCCGAACCAGATGTGGGGAAGTTAAACAGCCTTGGCTGCCTCAGAACTCATGAAATGGTCCACAGTGGCAAACGGCTCTTCACGCCACTGTTTGACTCCAGTGCCCGTAAAAAACACCCACTCGCTAAACTTGTAGCAACACCCTCCCATGAAACCTTTCTAAGACTATAATCAGTGAACACAATTCAAAATCGCCCATACCGAATGCACTGGAATGGGGGTATTCAACAACTATCAATTGCTTAACACATTTTATTTTTATTATACACAATGTCAGATGTATTTCTTTAAGAAAAATGTAACATATACATGACACTAACAGGGGTTTTAAGCCAAGGTGTACAATACCAGAGAACTGTCCCTTGAGATAAACTTAGATTCTTTGCCACGGAGATTAGTGTTGTGAGATTCTCTTTACAATAAGAACTGTGCATGTGTTAGGTTGCATATAAGCTTGCAGGATTAGTGCGATGAGGGGTCCTCTACAGCCTTGACAAACAGAGAATAAATGGTGCTATCCTTCAGACCTGTTCTACAACATTTTCTACACTTGAACTCATGCGTTACAACCTACAATAATCTCTATGCCCCCATTCCCAATCGCAGTGCCACTTGTTTATGAGTAGCATGGTATTCTGGGCAACAGGATGAATTCACAAGCACCTTAGAGGAAAGTATATCTTTTTAGTATTTATTCATGAAATACAGAGTTTGCTCAAATGGTGTCTTTATCCTAAAGGGATCTAAATTTCTAAGGTAAAGGGTGATAAGTTATATGATTATGAATTGGTGGAAACTTCAAAAAATTTAAGTTATCAGATTTATATCCCAGGATATTTTTTGGATGTTTTTTTTTTTTCAAGGAAACTTTCCAGTGGTAAGCAGGTAGGACTGAAAAATGTCATGCTAAAAATGGAGAGAATAACCCCGGGCGTGTTTGAATGAAGTATGGGTCTGAAAAATCAGACAGTTGGAGTGTTGAGGGAAGAGCTGGACTTAATAACTGTCCCTATTTTCAAGTTGAAGTAACTAAAGATTTTAAAGAGGAAGCTGTATGATCAAGATCTTACAGGGCCATTAAAATTCAAAATCTGCAAAAGTCTCACTTGTCTAATGTTTCCGGCTTTAGAATGGAGTTCAGTTTAGACGTGGCTAGACAACCAGCCAACAGCATAACCGGTGAGTAGCTTTCACAAGTGATCCAGGAGAAGGTATTAAAAAGTGCCTAAAACCAGGAGCAGTTAGATAATGTATTTAGCCCTGCCCCCATCAGCAGAGCCTCCAATAGCACTACAGAGCCAGCCAGTACTTTAAAACCATCTACCCAGCCAATGTACCTTTCTACTTCTGCAATTATTATAATGATGAGTATTTGGTATTTATGAGGTTCCTTCAAAGCCACGATGTTCTATTCCTGGCTGCTGGTCCCCCACAAACATAAGCCAGACAAATATGTGTTTCATTTTGAGGTATCATTATAATCAAAAATTCCAATAATATTCTATTCATGCTGTGAGATTTTCAAAATGGGAGGAATTGATTTTACTAGTAGGATAGCAAAGTCCCCCCAGACAGCCATAAAACAGAACTCAGAGAGCACAGCCTGACCATAGCTATGCATAGATTGCCAGTGGGCAGCCCAGCTTCAGCAGCCTGTGGAATTTGCAACTTGAAGAAAACTACATGGAACATTATATACCTTAAATTAATAACTTTTAATGGAGACTGGTGGAGACTTTGGTTTTGCTTATTTGGTTTGGATTGAATCAGCTTATAAAAAAAAAACTTCATTAGATTCCTCTATGACTTTCTTCTTAAATAATAGGAAGCTATTGTATTTCAATGTGCATGATGAGTCTTCTCCCTGTGATGTCCCCAACACCTCCCTTTGGGATAAATAGTACTACTGACAAGAGAAAGCATTCCAGACACCCTGGCATGGCATGCAACAGGCCTGGAAGTATGGCAGCAACAGTCCCAACAGGAAGTGGCATGAGCTCATGGGGGTGCAAGCTCCATTAAAACCTATCCCAGTCTGTGACTCACAGCCATGTGCAGGTGAAACCTTCATCATCATCATCATCATCATCATCATCATCATCATCATCATCATCAGATGCTGGCTTTTCTCACAATAGCAAAAGGGAGTGATTTGAAGTGGAAGGAGGAGTAGAGAGGGACAAAAGGTTTGAGACGAAAAGAAGAAAGTAAAAAAAGGAGGAAGGAGGAAGGAAGGAGGAAGGAAGACGGAGGAAGGAAGGACAGCTTAATGTTTTGAATGACATTGCTTTAGCCACACTAATTTTTAGTGAAAATCTTCTTTTGTACCTCTAGTGCTTTGATCTACAAGTATGTCTTTCTCAACTCACAATGTTAAATTTAAGTTAAAATGACCTTGTTTTTTTACTAATTAAAAACTCACTGCATAAAATGGTATAGATATTATTTGCTATTTTCAGATCTCCCTCTTCTTTATTAAGTTAAAATTTCATCAACATTATAAAAAATACCCAACGCTGGATGTTTTCACAAAATACCTTCCCCAAAAGGACAAATGCTATTACTATATCTCTTTAAAATGAAAACAACTTAGAACCATACATTGGATGTGAATAAAGTTGATTTTTTTTTATTATTTTGCTTTGCTTTACATACAAAGGAAGAAAAAAACTGAAATCATGCTTTTTGAAGTGATTGTCAGTTACAGCATAAGTAGTTTCTAATGCACTGTGCCACAATTTGGAGTTGAATTTGCAGTTTTGCATCCAATTTACAACAATCATATAGATTATACAACCCAGAGCTTAACATTAATCCATCCCCTGTTTCTTACATTCCCCTTGAAGATTTGTAAGTAAGCAAGTTGTTCATGTGACATTAATGACTACATAAAATAGGGGCAGATGTTGTAAGCCATAATAATTTGAATATGAAACTCACAAAGAAAGGTAGGGTTTTTTCTTTTCTTTTCTTTTTTTTTTATTGTTTAAAAAAATAAACTGAGCAAAATTTAAAATAGTTTTCTTTACAATAGTGTTGAATGAATTTCTTAGTAAATCTGCCTTGGTATTTAATATATTTAAAAATAAATATTTGAGAAGTGTATCCACAATGTTCCTAAGAAATGGCTTAGGATTCCAGAGTCACAAGGAGATGAATTGGCTGTCAGATAACAATGTGCTTCCATCAGATGGACTTGGCAGTTGTAAACAAATGGAATTTTCTCAGCTTTTCCTCACAAATATGAAATATTTGCTTTCAGCCAACAGCTGGGGTGATTTAAAGAAGTCTTGCATATATATTAGTTTTCATTCAAAATTACAAGCCCTCCATCCACTCTTCCACATCTGACTGAGTCTTTGTAGAACAGAAAATTGTTCAGAGATGAAGTGACATTCTTGAGGGAAGTCAAAGTTAAAAAATAGTCTCCACTTACAACTCTAATCACATTTCAAATTAGATGGCATCTTTAGAATTTTTTGGAAGAGCTAATTTATTTAAGATGAAAGTTCAAATGAAATTCGGAAGTGGCTTTAAAAATGTAAAAAAAAAAAAAATGTGCATTGTTCTTATGTTCTTAAAGACTGAAAATGACAGTACAAGTAAATGTGAGCCACAGAAAGTGCCCTAAGAGCCATGGCGTATACTGGAATGTAAAGGTAGTTTCAAGACAAAGTTATCAGCACATCCGCAGTCTGACCAGAAGATATACTTGACAAAACTGCTAGTGTTCCAATGAATATTTAATTATCTATTCATTTATATATACATTTTATTTTATTATAAAATATATTATATAAAATCAATATATATTAAACTATATAATCTAAAATATCTTTGTGAGTTACTGCATAGTTGTATAAGCTATGCCCAAAGAGTGGGGAAGTTGTACAACAATAAATATTTTTAGAGTATTTTTATATATAGAAAATAGGTTATGGACACAAAACCTTGAATATGAACTCAACTAAATATATACCTTCTTTTTACTTTCTCCAAAGGTATCTCAGTGTAACAAATTAATTTATACTATTCTACAGTTAGTACAGTTATCCACTATATTGCAATATTTGTAATGGACAGAGTATTAATGGAAAATAAAGTAGATGTTCCCATGCTTTACTTGAGGCAGTAAAAATACATGCTGTATATTCCCAAATATATCACAAAATTACAAGCCAATTTTTTACTTTTAGAAAATGACAGAAAATTAACCTTTGCTCTTGTGCTTTGTGGATTTGAATATAGGTTGTGCACACCCCCCAAATAATATATTTAGATAAAAGTATTTATTGTATTTTTACTAAAGTGCCTCTTAAGGCAGGCATGGAAACTTATCAAAATAATCATTAGTGGTTTTAATTTCAGTTCCTTACAATTGAAAACATAATCAAGACAAACAAGATCTGTTAATTACATTCCACGTTACAATACCTATAATTTCTCTGATTTCAGATATAAATTTTGTCATTAATGTATACACACACACACACACACACACATATATATATATATATAGTTAAATAATGTATATTCTGTGAACACAAGAATAGTCAAGTAATATTTATGTCCACAAGAACTGTTATGTCTAAAAACAGTATTTTTAAAAGTGCAAAATTTACTCTTAAACTTCATGAAGAAAAAATGTTAGGAGGAGATGACAACCCATCCCTACCTTAAGAACCCTTAGCTTATTGTTCTGAGCAGTAATATTTTAGAAGCTATGATAAACAATTCAGTAGAATCGAGAATCGCTATTATTATCAATGTTCACTGTGTTAAACATCAACCAAGTCACTTATCCACAACAACCGTTTTTAAATTTCCGAAAGTATCAACAGTGGTGCGCTCAGTAACAGCGTGGGTGCTTACAATGGCTGAGCTAAGTCTCTCTTTCCATAAAGCACAAATAAAATTACAGATCATTCTCCCTACATAAACCACAGGTATCACAAACAAAAGCATGCAGAAATATCTCGGGAAAGCCCTAGACTTTTAGGCTTGAATACAAGCTCATGTTCTTTACCCAGGACTCTGCTCTACCTTGGAAACCACTTGTTTCTGTCTTTTCTGCTTAAACTTTAAAAGCTAAGCCACCACGAAACTAAAGACATAATCCTTGACATCCTAGTGGCTTTAAACACACAGACATGTTGTCATGGGTTTGGAACTGAAAATACTTACAGTCTTTCCAGCTCCTTAAGATCCTGGAATGCTCCCCTCTCAATGGTGCTGATCTTGTTCTCCATGAGCTGACTGAAATGCAAAATATAGCATGCTGCTTAATGTGGCCCTCTGAGGAGGCTGCAATTCAGCAGCAGAAACCTGCAGCCCCTTTCTGACTCTCCCATTCTATTTTGCTCTGAATTGAAAGTCACTAGCAAATTCAGTAATGAAACAAGAGAGAGAACTCTGGGGGCAGGGGGTGGGGTGGGGAGCTCGGTGAGAGCAAGCTTCCATACCACAAGGCGTTTCTTTCTTTCTTTCTTTTTTTTTTTTTTTTTTT
>JADRCD010140913.1:0-34398 GCA_019843815.1 Montemys delectorum | reverse complement strand
ACACACACACACACACACACATAAACACACACACACACACACACACACACACACATAAACACACCCTCTCAAAAAAAAGAAAGCGTGTATGGAAGGCTAAGAATATAGCTGCACTACAGAACATAGGCCTGAGTCACATGAGACTTGGGGTAAAATTACTTGTTTCCCCTAAAGGTTCATGTGGTAGAAGCTTTACTTCTGATGTGGTGGGGGCTTTAAGAAATAGGGTCTAATGCCAGGCAGTGGTGGCGCACGCCTTTAATTCCAGCACTTGGGAGGCAGAGGCAGGCGAATTTCTGAGTTCTAGGACAGCCAGGGCTACACAGAGAAACCCTGTCTCAAAAAGAAAAAAACAAAAAGTAGTAGGGTCTACCAGAAGGAAATTAGGTCATGGAGGATGGGAATACTACCTTTGGATAAGATTAATGTAGTTCTCATAAAACCAAGGTAGTCCCATTAGAACAGGCTATTTAAAAAGAGTAAGCTTAACAATAACAAAAGAGAATAAACTTCCACACAGGCTAGGATGTGTGGAACAGTGGTAGAGTACTTAACATTCAGGGGAAAGCAAGACTGCCTAGAGTTCAAAACTAGCCTTGGCTGCAAGTGAGAAGACAGTCTAAATAAGCTGAAAAAAGGGTTACAAAAAGCCCTCTGCATCATGGTGCATACCTGTGATATCCCAGCCACAGGGAGACAGAGGCAAAGAGAATGATGAATTCAAAGCCAGGCCTACGTAGACCCTCTCAGCCAAAGAGGGGGAATAACTATGTGCTGCTATGAACCACCCACCTCATGATTCTTACCACAACCAAGTAGATGTCACTGCTGTGTTCTTGAACTTTTAGAACTGAGAGCAGCCGGGTAGTGGTGCCACACGCCTTTAATCCCAGTACTTGGGAGGCAGAGGCAGGTGGATTTCTGAGTTCGAGGCCAGCCTGGTCTACAGAGTGAGTTCCAGGACAGCCAGGGCTACACAGAGAAACCCTGTCTTGATAAACCAAAAAAAAAAAAAAAAAGTACTGTGAGCAAAATAAACTTCTTTTCCTTTGCTACAACAATGGGGATCAGAGTAAAAGGTACCTTAACTTTGTAATGATGAAAGCTGTGGTAGCTTTTTTTTTTTTTTATTGTTTTTATATGTACAGATGGCTTGCTTCTGTGTGTATATAAATGTACACCTGTACACCTGTACATGCCTGATACTCAGGAAAGTCAGAAGAGGGCTTGGGAATCTCATAGAGCTGGAGTTATTGATGGTTGTGAGTCACAGTATAGGTGCTGGATTCAAACTCAGTGTCCTGCAGTAACAAGTGCCCTTAACCACTGAGCCATTTCTCCAGCCCCACCTGCTTTTTTTAAAAATGCACTTTTCTCTATCTTATGAAAATATTTAAGCATCCAACTGATCAGTTCAGTGATTGCAAAGAAGTGTGAGGCTTGAGTGGGATACTCAGCAACACACAGATTTCAGGTGTCCACAGCAGAAACAAGTGAATAAGCCCCATTAGTTATTTTGCCATACTTTGTCTGTCTGTTGTTTATATTTTCAAGCAAATCTGTCAAGCATTGTTTGTTTCAGCCAAAAGTACTTAGCTCTTACTTAGCATTTGCCACTGTCATCATTAACAAAATTTGGCAGTGAGTCTGCAGTGTCTGTTGCCAGATTCACAGTCCCCCAGTTGTCAGAAGAATTCCAGTCAGATCAGGTCCATAGAAGGTCTGCTTTTCACATGAGCTCACCACACAACCCAGCTGGCCCCAGACCCACAAGTCTTCAGATCTCTGACACACGCCCACACATGGTGCCTATACGCAGTAGGCTAGCCTTAAAGTCACAGAAGACATGTGCCACCACACCTCTTATACCTCCAAGACTTTGCAACAATTTCAGTGTGGACAGAATTCCATAGAGATTAAAGGAAAGTGGAGGAAGGAGTGGCTGGAATCTCAGGTCAGCATCCTTTGTGGGTATTCACAGCCAGTCAGATGGAAATAGTGAAGGTAGTTATGCTCAAAGGCCAAAGTTCTTTGTGAGGTGGTAGTGGTTCCACAGTGAATAAGCAAGTGTCATCAAGACACCACTGAAAATTACAATTGACTTTCAGCTTCTGCTTTAAAAAAAAAAAAAAACTATGAAGATGTAATAACAGATATTAGCAGGCAAAAGAATAAATCAGAGTGGGCTAGCAGTGTAACTCAGTTGGTAAAGGGTCTGTGTTGTATGCACAGTGCCCTGAGTTTATTTCCCAGCACTGTGTAAAACTGGCTACAGAGGTGCATACCTATAATCCCAGCACTTGGATGTCAGCACAGAAGGATCTAGAGCTCAGGGTCATCTTCAGCACATTTGAGGTCTACATTAGAGATTGTCTCAAAACAAAACAAAACAAAACAAATGATGACTCATGGGTAGCAACACTGGCTGTTCCCAACAATGGGGAAATGAGGAGAAAAGAATAAAGAAAAAGAATGTATAGGCCCTAAGGGACCTATGGCCCATTATCTGGCATATTCTTATTAAGAGGGTACAAAAGGGACCAGAGAGAATACTTGAAGAAAGAATGGCTGAAAACTGTTCAGATTTAGGCACATGAACCAGTGCTTTTAAAAGGTCTGAAACAAGACACATGAGAGTCAAACTGCTAAAAAATCAAGAAAAAGTAGAGAAGCATTTTGGGTTTGCGGAGGCAAGTATTCATTAGTTAGCTGATTGTCAATTCTAGAAATTTAGTCTCGGGCTGTACACATGCCTGACTAATGTTCTCCCACAGAGTTAGTCTTAGCCCAAATAGACACAAATCATGAAACAAGCAAGAGACTGCACCCCAACCCCAAAACAGATTATTTCAGTACATATTTCTTTAAGAAAATGAGCCAGTTGTTGTGGCTACCACCAAAATGATTGTTTGGTTTTGTTTCTGGGTGAAGTGGAAGTGATTTATGTGTTGTATATGTGTATATGCATCTTCATTAGTCACTCTCCATCTTTTTCTAGTTAAAATATTTTTATTTGGATCAGATATATGTCTCAGCATTGAAGAACACATTGATCTTTGGCCTTTGCTATGACGAATCACCATGACCAAAGCAACTTGAGAAAGAAATGGGTTTACTTGGTTTACACTTCCATGTTCATTGATCATCAAAGGAAATCAGGAAAAGAACCTAGAAGCAGGAGCTGATGTGAAGGCCATGGAGAGTTACTGCTTACTGGCTTGCTTATCATAGCCTGCTTTCTTACTGTGCTCAAGACCACCAGCCTAGGAATGGCAGCACCCACAATGAGCTGGGTGCTCCTTCATAGATCAATACTTAAGGAAATGCTTTACAGCTGGCTCTTATAAATGCATTTTCTCAATTGAGGTCCCATCCTCTCAGCAACTCTAGTTTGTGTCAGGTTGACATAAAATTACCCAATATTCCTTCCTAGAAGCCACATGGTGGCTCACTACCTCCCATTAATCAAGTTATAGGGATCCGACACTTTTTCCCTAAACTCCATGGGTACCAGGCATGCACATGGTGCACACACACATACTTATAAGCAGAACACTCGTATACATAAGATTAAATAAACCATTTTTTAAAAAATTATGTGTGCTAAGCATGGTAGGTACATTTTTAATACCATTTAATACCAGGTTTAGGGGGGCAGGGGCTTTCTGTGATTTAGAAGTCAGCCCAGCCAAAATTCAAGGCCAGCCAGAACTATACAATGAGACCCTGTCTCTGGTTTTTTGAGACAGGGTATCTCTGTAACTCTGGCTGTACCGGAAAAGGCCTGATGAGGCCCTGACTCTTAAAGGAAAAAAGATGTATACAGACACATCTTATGTCAGAGAACAACTTTCAGTAATCACTTTTCTCCCTCTACCATCTGAGTCCCAGAGACTCAGGTTCTCAGGGTTGGTGACAGTCTTCCTCACACTCTAAGCCATTTTACCAGCACTTGGTCCTATTTTTTGAGGCATGGTTTCTCACTGAGCATAGAACTCAACTAATTCAGCAAGACTAGTTGACCAGCAAAACCCCAGGGGTCTTCCTGTCTCCACCTCTCAAGTACTGGACTGACAGACATGCACGGCCACACTTGGCTTTTTTGTGAGTGCTGGGAATATCAGTTCAAGTCCTCGTGCTTATATATGGCAAGCACTTTACCAACTGAACTTTCTCCTTCAACCCTATCCTCTTTCTTAATTTTTTTTCTTTCTTTCTTTTTTTCTTTTCTTTTATAAGAATTATCTATAATACCAGCACTCAAGAGAAAGAGGCAGGTCTCTATAAATTTGTAATCAGCCTTGTCTACATAGGGAGTTACAGACCAGCTAGGACTTCAGAGTAAGTTTTTGGTGGGAGAAGAGAGTAGGGAAAAGGAAACCCCCAAAATTACTTCCCATTGTCTTTGGGTAGTAAAGCATAAGTAGTGACAGAATCATGGGGTGTCAGCTGGCTGCACAGAGGATGTCCATGGGTCTTCCTGTTGAACATGAGGTCAGCAGACAGAGACAGCTTCAGCTTAGGCTTCTCGTCCTGTCCTGCTTCTGGAAGCACATCCTGTGAGACTCTTTCCTGCCTAGTTCATCACAATCTTCTTGCCAGACCACTCTACCAAAAAACAAAACAAAACAAAACAAAAAACAACTGTGGCTTTTCAGTTCCGTGAGGCCGCACATTCTCATAGTGGCAGTCCTTTTTGATATAGGCCCATTCTGGCCTTTTCTGTTTGGTGGTGGTGGTGGTGGTGGTGGTGCTGGTGGTGCTGGTGGTGCTGGTGGTGCTGGTGGTGCTGGTGGTAGAGGTTTTTCAGGGCAGGGTTTCTCTGTGTAGCCCTGGCTATCCTACAACTCAATCTGTAGACCAGGCTTGCCTTGAACTCAGAAATCTGCCTGCCTCTGCATCCCAAGTGCTAGGACTAGAGGTGTATGCCACCACCGCCCAGCAGCACCTTGAATCTTAACAAGCAACATTAAGAAGCATCTTTACAGTTGCTCAGTAACTAAATCATTGTGCTACTCCAAGCTGACAGGAGTAATAAAGTCGTTTTAAGTCTAGTCTCCTGGACACACTCAGTCCGAGGTCAGCCTAGTCTAATGGTGAGCTCCAGGCCAGCCTAGGCTTTGTAACACCCTGATTCAAAAGATTAACTAGTTAAACTTGGTCTCCTATTCAACAAAACTTAGAAATCATTTGTTCTTCTGTAACTTGAACTGTGTGTAGATTCTCTCCAAGCTAAATAAAGCTCTGCTTTCTTCATTTCAGGTCACTAGCAGATTGCAGCTCAATAAGTAGCAGCCTGTGTTAAATTGCATGTTACTGTTCTTAGATACATAGTTTGGTATCTGAGTGACAAGTGGCTGCAGTATGAGTAGCTGAAGTGTACACTGAAAGCACTTGCTGCCTAGGCTTACCTTTAGATTGCAGCACATCCTGATGGACACCCTCTCTGCCTCACCTTGTAGCTGGCCTCCCTTTATCTCAATAGTAAATCTGTTTTGATCCTGCATCTCTTCCCTCTGCCTTCAGGCCCTCAGTGTAACAGAGAAAGGTGAAGGGTGTTGGTTTGTAGTTGGGAGCAGCAATACAAAATACCAACACAGTAAGAAGTATCCTGGCAAAAGTAGTGTGCCCTCCTTATCAGTTGAGATGCTTCTAGAAACCGTCTCACTGTTGGGGAACTATAAGAGTGTGAGCTTGGGAAATATGCTCATTCAACAGGGGAAATAGACTGACTTTATGATTGCCTATACTCACACCAAGTATTCAGAGATCCAAGGTATGTAGGCTTAGGCTGCCAGTTCTTAAATCACTAGCTTTGCACAGACTAGATTTGGTTTAGGAAGGAGCCAAGTTTCTTCTTCCTGTTGTCAGCCTGCAGGGGTCCTAGAGTGAAAAAATGTCACACATCGTGTCAAATGGCTTTATATCTTATCTGAATTCCAAAACTACATTAGAATATTATGCTGTCAATTTAAAAGTGAGGAAACTGAGTCTCCAGGCAGTTGGGAAATTTACCCAAGGTAGTACAGTTGATAAACTTGGAGCCCAGTTCTCAGACTTCAAAACATGGGCCCTTTCCACTGTCTGAATGTCACAAAAGACTCAGGCCATCCTTACATGGGGAAAATAATAAACCTTATTGGCCATGATCATTTATTGACCCTACCTTCCCTGCTAACTCCTGTCAATTGTTTTTTTCTTTTTCTCAGTGAAGAAAAAATGACTGCTGCTCGGATTAGAAAATGCCACAAGTGTGGGACTGGCCTCATCAAATCCGAAGGCTGCAACCGCATGTCTTGCCGCTGTGGTGCCCAGATGTGCTACCTCTGTAGAGTTTCTATCAACGGCTATGACCATTTCTGCCAGCATCCTCGCTCTCCAGGAGCTCCTTGCCAGGAATGTTCCAGGTGCTCCCTCTGGACTGACCCCACTGTAAGTAGATCCATGCCAATCCATTTCCATATATGAGGAAAGAGCCATACATTCCTATAATGAAAAATACTTTGTATTTACATGACAGGTTCAGACTCATAGAAACATATAAACCAATAACCACAGGGAAAATTTAGAATGTCATCATAAAATATACTGAGTGTTGTAGGCATGCCCTGTAGCCATTCTCAAGAGGCTGAGGTAGGAGAACCACTGAGCAAGAGAGGGTGACCCCATCTCAAAAAAAAGTCTTTTGGACAAATCACTTCAGTCCCCTAGGGGATAAACATTTTCTCTGCCATCTGAAGTGTTATGCAGAACAAGGGAGAGTTATGGCCAACACACTGCTGCCATCAAGGCTCCGTGGCTTTCACTGGAAAGAGTGCTACAGAGTTATGGGGAGTCTACAGACAAATGTGACTACATACCTGTAATCTCAGCACTCGGAGGATGAGACAGGAAGGCTACAAGTTAGGGCAAACCTGGGCTATGTGGGGGTACCCTATCCCAAAATGTTTTAAAGGAAAGAAAGGCCAAATAAACATGTTGTAATTTTAGGATATAGTATATTGTGGAAGGGCAAGAGTAGTTTAATATTAGCAGCCTTCTTAATGTAATTCACCATACTGATGCAGTTAGATGTTAACAGACTGAAGGGACTCAAAACCGTCATTCTTGATTTAAACTTTGAAAAATGCCATCATTAGAGCACTTGCCACCAAAAAAAAACCAAAACCAAACAAAAACAAAACAATAAAAACCTCTGCTAAGCCAGGCAGTAGTGGCACACGCCTTTAATCCCAGCACCTGGGAGGCAGAGGCAGGCAGATTTCTGAGTTCGAGGCCAGCCTGGTCTACAGAATGAGTTCAAGGACAGCCAGAGCTATACAGAGAACCCTGTCTCAAAAAACAAAAAAAAAAAGGCACATGCCTAGCATACAAGAGACCCTGCGTTAAATCTCCAAAACCATAAAAGAATAATAAAAAGCCAGGTGGAAAAAGTAGCCCACATCTTTAATATCAGCACTTAGGAAGCAGAGGCAGGTGGCTCTCTAAGTTTAAAACCAGCCTGGCCTACAGAGCATGTTCCAGGACAGCCAGGGCTACGCAGAGAAACCCTGTCTTATAAAATAAAATACCATGGCTGCTCTTGCAGAGTACTTGTTCAGTTCCCAGCACCCACATGGTTGCTTATAGCCATCCCTAACTCCAGTTAGGGGATTCAGTGCATCCTTCTGACTTTTGTGGGAATCAGGAACACACACAGTTTACAGATACAAATGCAGGCAAAACAATCATACACACAAAATCGTTTTTAAAACTTTTAGTAATGCAAGGCATGTGAATCCCAGTACTCTGGGGGGCACTGCAGGCAGATCTCTGAGTTTAAGGCCAGTCTGGTCTACAAAGCAAGTTCCAGGACAGCCAAGGGGGCTATACAGAGAAACCCAGTGGAGGGTGGGGGTTGGGGGCCATATTTAATAGTGTTGGTAAGCACCTATACTCCATTGAAGAAATCAGAAAGCAGAAGTTGAAGGTCATCTACAGGTTCCTGGCTCTCTTAGACTATATTGAGTCCAATTCTGTATATCACAGGAAGACTTAAGAGATGGCTCTGCAGTTAAGATGACTGGCTATTCTTGAGAGGATTCGTAGTCTATGCCCAGCGCCTATTTGTCGACTCACTACCTCCTGTAACTCTAGCTGCAGAGGTTTCTATGCTGTCTCTGGCCTTGGGGGGCACTCCATACCTGTGGTGCACAAACATACATGCAGGCAAAACAAGCATACAGCATGAAGTAAGCATAAAGTACGGAAATCTTTTTAAAATAAAGTGACCCTATCTCTAAAGAAAAAAGAAAAAACCAGGTAGCTATAGCAGTTATAGTACTAGCGCTTAGGAGGCTGAGGTAAGAGGATTGTCTGGGCTACAAAAGAGCCTATCTCAAAATAACAAAACAAAACATGTTATATTACTAAAGTGATAACACATTTATTCATCCACTTGGTTCAGCTTGGTTTTGTTTTTTTGTTTGTTTTGTTTTGTTTTTGTTATTCTTGACAGGGTTTCTCTGTGTAGCCCTGGCTGTCCTGGAACTCACTCTGTAGACCAGACTGGCCTCGAACTCAGAAATCCTCCTGCCTCTGCCTCCCAAGTGCTGGGATTAAAGGCGTGTGCCACCACTGCCAGGCTCAGCTTGGTTTTTGCGGCTAGATCTCATATAACACAGGCTAGCCTCCACCTCTCAAGTGCTAGGATTATAGATGTGAGACATTTCTTCATTCTCTCTTTTTATTATTATTTTATTTTATTTTTGAGTGTATGTATATATGTGCACCACTTTTTTGCTTGGTGTCTGCCAAGGCCAGAAGAACATGTTATATCCCCTGCAACTGGAGTTACACACACATCCTTGTGAGCCACCATATCAGTAGTAGGGGCTGAATCCCTGTCTGTAGGCTCCATGGTGGCAAAACCAATCTGTTGAGCAGAAATTCCCTAATACAATATCAAACATTGCTTCATGACTTTAGTTTCAGACTAGTCAAAGTGAGCGAGTAGTGTAGCAAAAGCTCCCGAGGCAAAGAAGAGGTGCAAAGACCACCAGATTTACCCCTTTGGGGCCCAGAGAGAAGGCAGGAGTGGCTCCCAGGTTCTGAACTGTGGCAAGTCTGAGTGCCACTGGAGCCCTGCAGAGTGTGACAGATAACATTGTCAGCTGTTGTGGTTGGGGTGGGAGGTTTATACCTGGTGTGGAATGCCTGTCCAAACAGTAAGAAGTACCTCTGGAAACCAGGGGGATGACTTAAAGATACCTACTTAAGTTCAGAATAAGAAAAAAAAACAGACAGAACAAACTCTCAGGTTGTCTACTGATCTTCACACATGCCTGTGGCACACACAGCACACACATACAAATACAAATTTAAGAAAATGTAAATTATCTTTGGCAGAAGACTCTACATACAAGATAAATGAAAAACTGAAAGAGAGTCAATGAGATAGCTAATGGGGAAAGATTGTGCTGCAAAAAATTCAGTCCCCAGAACCAACCAAAAGGTAGAGGGAAAAAACTGACCTGCACACCACACAAACACACACAAATAATAATTACAACCTAAAAATAGGGAAATTCTTACAGCTTGAGCAATTAACCAAAGTGTTCTTCTCTAGAATAAAATGACTTAGTCAATCAATAAATGTTATAATATTAAATATTAAATATTATTACCTGGGCAATTGTTAGCTCATGCCTTTAATTCCAGCACTTGGGAAACAGGCAGGCAGATCTCTGTGAGTTTGAAGCCATCCTGGTCTACACAATGAGTTCCAGGACTGTAATATAAAAAAGCCCTATCTCAGGGAAGGAAACAAAAAGGAAAAATTGACTTAGGACCGGAGAAATAGCTCAGTATTTAAGAGCACTGGCTTCTCTTCTGGAGGACCCAGGCTTAATTCCCAGCACCAACACGATGAGATATAGCCACGTATAACTCCAGTCCCAGAGAGGTCTGGCCTCTGTGGGTACTGCCCACACGTGATACCCATATATACATGTAGTCAAAATAGCCATATGTCATAAATAATAAAAGTTTTTTAAAAGAATTATCAATTTGGAGCTGGAGAAATAGCTCAGCAGTTAACATTTGATGCTCTTGCAGAAGATCCAGGTTTGGTTGGTCACAACCATCTGTAACTCCAGTTCCCGGGAATCTAGCTTCCTCCTTTGGACTCATAGGCACCAGGACCTAGTGTAGTGCACAGACATACATGCAAGCCACACATATGAATAAATGTTTTAAACTTATGTCTAAAACATTTAAACTTGGGCTGGCGAGATGGCTCAGCGGGGAAGAGCACTGACTGCTCTTTGGAAGGTCCTGAGTTCGGATCCCAGCAACCACATGGTGGCTCACAACCACCCGTTAATGAGATCGGACGCCCTCTTCTGATGCATCTGAAGACAACTACAGTCAATGACGCTGGAGCAAGCGGGGCCCGAGTGAGCCAGGCCGGCAGAGGTCCTGAATTCAATCCCTAGCAGCCACACACATGATGGCTCACAACCATCTGTACAGCTACAGTGTACTCATACACATAAAATAAATAAATAAATCTTTAAAAAAAAAAAAAAAGAATACTTGCTTGGCCAGGAACTCATTAAAAAAAAAAAAAAAAACAAAAAACAAAAAACAAAAAAAAACATTTAAACTTAGGTAACAGCAAGCCTAAAAAAATAGTGTGAGATGGTCCAGTGAGATGGCTCGGTGGATAAAGGAGCTTGCTGCTGAGCCTGATCCCAGGAGCCATATGATAGAAGAAGAAAACCAGCTCCGTCAAGCTGTCCTCTGACTTCCACACATGTCATACACACAGTAATAACAATAATAAAATAAAAATAACAAAGTTTGGTTGTGACTTAGCTACTCTCAGCTAATATCCCTTGGCCCTAGGAGAGACAAATGTTCTGCCAGTGAGTTAACTCTGTTTACTTCCACTGGGAGAGATAGGTAAGAAAGTGAAGAGAGTTACAGGAAGCAGAAAAACTTTTGCAAAGCCGCCAGCTTTCTGCCAAAGCACAGCCCTTTGGTTATGGTGATGACACCTCTAATCGTCTAGCATAAGTAGATGGCATATTGCCTGTCAAAGTTTGTTAAAGGATTGGGAAGGTTTGTGGCATCGTGCACACTGAACTAACATAACCTTTGTGGGGACAGCAGTGTACAGAAGGGGTTGTTGTTGAGATGGTTTCTCACTCTACTGCCTGTGCGGCCTAGACCTTTACTTACAATCATCTTGCTTAAGCCTCCCAAGTAACTGGGATTATGGCCACATACATGTTCCTGGCAGAGCAGAAATTTGAATTTCAACTAATAAGCTCATGAGTATTGAAAAGTCTACAAAATTGATGGTGCATTTAGAACCACTTTTGTTTGGTTGGTTTTTTTGTTTTTTTGTTTTCGAGACAGGGTTTCTCTGTGTAGCCTTGGCTGTCCTGGAACTCACTCTATAGACCAGAACCACATTTTTTTTAAATGTCCCAAAACAAGATGTATGCCATATTTTATATATGCTCAGATTAAAATAATACCCCCAAAATGCAGTATGTATGTCAGTTTCCTCCAAATTTGGAAAATAATGTGAAAGAATGACGTGTAGAAAAAGTTATGGAAAGCTGGGACCACAGACAATTGCCACAGGGCCAGCTGGCAGCCAGGACTGAGGATTGCTGAGCCAGCATGGCATGGTAAGGGTGTGGCCTATTACAGTGGCTGCTTTCAACTTGGCACTTAATTGCTGCTGGTCACCTCAGGCTGCTTAGAGTTGCCACAGCTTCCAGCTTCAGATCTAAATCCGTGCCTTAGAGTAGAGTCTTATGGTTTTAAAAATTGGCATTTACTAAAGTATCTTGAAAACTCACCCTGTCACCCAAAGCAAATGCCTTTTTCTGTCTCTGGTATGGAAATGTACAGCATACATACCACAAGAAGCAGTCAGATCACTAATGGCCACTCTGGTGGGCATGGAATGGGTGGTCTTAAAGGCTGGCTTGAATCTATGTTAAAGAAATTCTCAGGCTGGAGAAATGGCTCAGAGGTTAAGAGCACTGACTGGTCCTGAGTTCAAGTCTCAGCAACCACGTGGTGGCTCACAGCCATCTGTAATGGGATCCGATGCCCCCTTCCGGTGTGTCTGAAGACAGCAACAGTGTACCCATGCATAAAAGAAAAAAATTTTGTCATAGCCACCACAGTAGGAAAGCGGTAATACTCTGGGTGCCAGGCATGCGTACATCAGTAATGCTTTGTCAAGAGCAGATTCCTGGGCAATGGTGGCACATGCCTTTAATCCCAGCACTTAGAAGGCAGAGGCAGACAGATTTCTGAGTTCGAGGCCAGTCTGGTCTATAGAGTGAGTTCCAGGACAGCCAGGGCTACACAGAGAAACCCTGTCTCAAAAAAACAAAACAAAAACAAAAAAGAGCAGATTCCTATGGCTCATTGTGCCAGTGCTAAGTTGAAGGACGACTTCAGGAATTACCTGGTCATGCAGCTCACAACCCAATGAGACCTCAAGCAGGGAGGTGTCTCCAAGGTGGTCTGTGGAACAAAGCAGAGATTTTGTGTTTAGAAAGTCTAATTTTCAAAAAGGAAGGAAGGAAGAGAGAGAGAGAGAGAGAGAGAGAGAGAGAGAGAGAGAGAGAGAGAGAGAGAGAGAGAAACTTTTCCAAATTGCTAGTTGTGGGGAGGCAGCCTACAACGGAAGAGAAGGAGTATGCCTCAGGTATTTAGGTCCTTTGATATGGCTTGGTCATTTGGCCAGCTCCTGTCATTGCCTGTCTAGCTTGCATCTCTATAGGTTCAAGAAGAAATGTAGTCTTTTTCCTAAGCTAAGCTCTTTCTAGACCCCTACTTATCTCTAGAGCCAGCACAGTGAGCATTGCCACACAAGGTCAGGAATTTAGCAGCCTGGGCTGAGCTTGTTCTCTCCCCAATGCCGCTTCTTCCTCTACATGAAATTCTGTTTTGTACCCTGTCGTCTGCCATAGCAGATACCTGTCCCTATTTTCTTGTTGAAGTGCCATTTTATAGCCTGAGGAAGGTTCTTTAGCTTGAAAAGAAGGTCAGGCAAATAGCAGTCCCTCTGATTTCCTCTGGACCACAGTGGAGATTTTGTTCCACTTGTCCCATTCCCATCAAACCAGGCATCAGCCTGGTTTCCTTAATTCTCACCAGGAGACGGATTGAATTCCAACCCAGCATCTGCTGAGTCCTCTGAGAACACAAAGCCATTCAGACTTGCCAGAGACAAAGCTTGCACTGTCCTGCTCCTGACCTCTGCTTCATTAACCAGCAGGCCAGGAAGAAGCTCGAATTGTCAGCAGGGAATTGTTCCTGCACAGCTTGGGGTGGAGAGAAGTTTGAGCCCTTAATGACTAGAGGTGGTTTGGGAGCCTGAATGGACTCTGTGCTGAGGACTTAGATGGTGAATAATAGCTCTTTCTCTGTTTGCTACCACAAATACCTTGCAAGGAGTGTGCCAGCTGCCTTCTTTAGGAAGAAGAGAAAACAGGCATGATGTGGGATAAGGGACAGCTCAGTGGTACAGTGCTTGTATAGCATGTTGTACAAAGCCCTGCGTTCAAACCCCAGTGCTGTCCAAAAGAGGGGGAGGAGCAGGTACTGCTCTGCAGTGGGGAATTGTGCAGGGGCAGAACTGAAACTGAGTTGAATTCTGCTTGTCTGCACATGGCTGGGAATGAGGCAGCCAAGACCAGGAAGCCATATCTGACTAGAGCTGGGTTCACGTGAGCATCATCACTTGGCAGGCTGCATTCTAGAAGAGTGGTAAGGTTGACATGCGCTTTAAATACCAATGTGAGCCTGGGATGTAGCTCAGTGGTTGCCTAGCATATGGAAGGCTCTGGGTTTATTAGTTCAGAGTACCACCCACTTCCACCCCCGAAAAAAGCCAAAGAAAATAAATAAGTATTATTAAAGGCTTGGCATGGTGACGAATTTGTTTAATCCCAACTCTCAGAAGGCAGAGGCGGGCAAATCTCTCTAGAGTTGAGGCTGGCCAGGAATAAGACCCTGTCTTTTAAAAAAAAAAAAAAAGCCCACAAAGTCTATTTATTTATGTATTGTTTTGTTTTTGTTTTTTGTTTTTTTTTTTTTAATTCTGGTTTTGGTTTTTCGAGACAGGGTTTCTCTGTGTACCTCTGGCTGTCCTGGATCTCACTCTGTACACCAGGTTGGCCTCAAACTCACAAATCCGCCTGTCTCTGCCTCCCAGGTGCTGGGATTAAAGGCATGTGCCACCACTGCCCTGCTTTTTTATTAATTATATGTAAGTACACTGTAGTTGACTTCAGACACTCCAGAAGAGGATGTCAGATCTCATTACAGATGGTTGTGAGCCACCATGTGATTGCTAGAAACAGAACTCGGGACCTTCAGAAGAGCGGTCAGTGCTCTTATCCTCTGAGCCATCTCTCTAGCCCTCTTCTTTGTTTTTAGTTTGATGTTTTGTCTTTTGAAAGAGAATCTCATTTGACATTCCTACTGCCTCACCTCCCCAAGTGTTGGGATGACAGGTGTGAGCTATCACACCAGGCTTCTGTAAAATTTGTGTTTGGAGCCCATTCTGTGGCTCCTGAGGAGTGCAACAGCACCTGGTTTAGTGCCGTGGTGTATGCAGTGCTGTAGTGATGTGCTAAGCACCTGTCTGTTCCCAGCTTCCCAAATAGCCCTGTTAGTAAGTGAATCAGTGAATAGCAGCACCCCAGGTCACTTGTGCTCATTCAGGTCCTGCCTTCTCCCCTCAGGGATTGTAGCATCTTAGAGACTCTGGTTCTAGTAATCCTTCAGAAAGGACAAGGGGCTACAGGAATAGTGAAGGCTATAGGAGTAGATTCAAGAGGATTGAAAAGAAAAAGGAGAAACCTAGCAAGGAGAGCTCTCCCATGCTTACACCTGGAAAAACTAATGCTTCACCTCACCAACCACCACCACTGCCCTGGTCAGATGGTCTGTACTGGACTTACAGGAGGAGTGTCATGAGCGTACTAGGAACTAAACCCCAGGCTTCTACAAAAACTAAGTACTCTAAACTTCTAGGCCATCTCTCTAGCACCTCATCATTTTCCCCTAACTTTTGTTTGTGTGTGTGTGTGTGTGTGTGTGTGTGTGTGTGTGTGTGGTTTTTCGAGACAAGGTTTCTCTGTATAGCCCTAGCTGTCCTGGAACTCACTCTGTAGCCCAGGCTGGCCTTGAACTCAGAAATCCACCTGCCTCTGCCTCCCAAGTGCTGGGATTAAAGGCATGCGCCACCACTGCCTGGCTAAATTTTATTTTCTGCAAAATTAAAAAAAGGGCTTAGAATGTAGGTGAGCTGGTAGAGTACTTACCTAGCATACATGAAACCCTCAAATCTGTTTTCTTCAGAACTGAGCATGGTGGTACATGTATCTACCATCAGTCGCAGGATTCAAATGGAGCCTAAAAGATGAGATGATTAAGAGCAGCCTGGGCTATATAAAATCCTTGTCTCAGAAAAAAGAAAAGTGACATCTACACACCCATACCCCTATAACAATGGTAACTATTAGCCAGGGCCATGCCTGTTTGGTTTACTTTTGTTTTGTTTTGTTTTTTTGAGACAGTCTTTATAATGTTACCCTGGCTGTTGTGAAACTTGCTGTGTAGACCAGGTCCACCTCAAACTCACCTGTTGCTGCATGCCTAAAGATTGAGTTCCAAGACATCCAGGGCTACACAGAAAGGCTGTCTGGAAAAAAACAAAACAAACCAACAAAGCTCCCCCTTCCTGTAAAATGTAAGAAAAGAGATTCTCCTCTCCTCAGAGCCTCGCCATGTTGCTCTGTCTTCCCTCTGTACCGTCAGCCTTCATTTCTGTCTCAAAACCTTTTGGTTGTGTATTGTGGCATATGCCTTTAATCCAGGCACTTGGGATGCAGAAGCAGGTGACTCTGAGTTCGGGGCCAGCCTGGTCTATATAGCAAGTTCTAGGACAGCTCAGGCTAGATAGTAAGGAGACCCTGTCTAAAAAAACAAAAACAAAAAACTTGTAGTCTCCAGCTCAGACTTGTATTTCTGCTCCCTGTCTTCAACCCCATTATTTCTGTAGAACAATACAAAGGAGGATAGGGAGAGTGGGCACTATCATTTGAAGTATTTATGAAACTTCCCTATATAGTACAGTGCTTTGGGAATGTTAAGTGGGACTTCAGTGGAGGACATGGCAGAGTGGGGCATTAGTTTGCCATTTTTGCAGATTAGGAAAACTGTTCAGGATCCTGGATTTGGTAAAGCCCAGGTCCTCTGCCCATAAGGCTTCTTCCACAAATAGATCGCCAAGAGGTGCCCAGGGTCTCAGTCCTGTGAACCAAGTATGCCTTACAGTAGGGTGGAGGACTCACAGGATAACTTCTCAGCTGAGCAAACTGCAAATAGTAGGAGAGGCCTGCAGCTCCATCTCCTTGATGGACTGCTCGGTCACTACAGGACGCAGTCAGGGCATACAGCAGGCACATACCACACTGCCTTGGATCCTTGTGGAGGAGGTGCCCCAGTCAGAGGCATTTGGGTGCTTGGCTTGAGTGACTAAGAAAATGGCTGCTGAAGCTAGAAGCTGGTCTGGAGCCTGTGTAATCTTTGCTTCTCCCCAGCACATTTCTGTTTCCCTCTGCACAGCATGTGCCTCCCTAGCTGGGCTTTCCCCTCATGCTGCACCCGCCCTCCAATTTCCTGTTGTAGGGAGACAGCTGGGGTGGGGGTTAGGGGCTGCTGTTCTCATGCAGTCCCACAACTGAGCTGGGAATAATTTGAAACTAAATCTCTAGCTCTTTGGAAGCCTTTCACAAAATCCTTGCAAGTTTATTAACAACAGCTGTGGCCACACATGACCAGAAACAGGGGGGAAGGGGCTGGGTTTGGCAGCAATGGACTTGCCTGTCATCTTTTTAGGGGGAAAGAAAGCTAAGTCAAGTCACAAGAGCCTGGCCTGCAGGAAGCAAGTAATGAGAAATCAGACTGTGGTTTGGGTTCGTAGGATCTTGGAAAGGAAGGTTTTGGCAAAGATAGCTCTGTGCCAGATACTCAGGCATGCATCTTAACCTACAAGCTGTGCCTGACCATGGCTGATAGGAGCTGACCTGCAAGCACAGCCTCCGTCTCCACTCCACTACTCAAAGTCTTTGTGCAGATCCTGCTGCGTGGACAGCTGTGGTGCTTGTGGTTGAGGGACAAGCAGAAATCTTTGCATTTCCGCTCTTAATGAAAACTACTCTGGTGATTTCTGCCTCACTTCCTGTGAATTTCTAGAACAGCTGGGCTCTGCTTTCTCCCTCAACTCTGGACTCAACTCCCCACCCACCCACTAGCCCTGTAGCCTTTCCTGGTACCTTCTGTGTCCTGCTGAGCTCAAAGAACTTAAGGATGGGAAATAAAACCTCTCCGCCCTCCTTTTCTCTACTGAAAGCACCTTCCCAAGGGTCTGCTGGATAGGAGGCGCCACATTTCACTTTCATCTTTTGTCCTTGACCCTACTGTTGGGGTGCCTTGCATAATTCCTTCCCCATTTTCACCAAATTCGGGCGATCTAAGTACTTGCTTCTTAAGATAGCTGTAGGTGTCAAAGAGGCATTTCATAATTCACTTCCATGGCAGACTGGTATGTCCTCACCCTCTCTTTATCTTTAACCCTGGCCAGTCTCCACCCACTTCCCTATCATCTGTCCCTGCTCTTCAGAAAAGAACACAGACAAACTTCTTCAAGCCTGTAGCATTCATCTAGAGCCAGGGAGCCAGAGAGATCGGTGCCAGACTCCTCCCACTGTTGCCTGTGACCAAGGCAGGCAGTTTAGGGGTGGGTGTCAAGATAGCCTGAGGCCCCTTAGAGCACTGCAATCTGTAAGTTTAGGCCTCTGCTCTTGAGTGCCCTCTGACTGACCGACAGTCCCTCTGTGAGAATAGGAGCCATAGTGCAGTGTGGTAGGTACAGAGCAGCCTTCTTGTGTGAGGTCTATCTAGAATTTTCAAAGTCAGGCCAAAAAAAGGGGTGGGGGAGAAACATACCAGAATGTTCTTAGGAGTTAGTTACTTCTGGTCAGTTTTTTGGTTTTTGTTTACTGCTCAGTATGAGGGTTTTTGTTTGTTTGCTGGTTTATTGGATTTTCTTTGTATTTTCAGAGCTGGAGATTAAACCCAGGGCCTTGCTCATTCTGTACATTCTATCATTGAACTAGTTTCTATACCCTCAGCAGTTGTGTTTGTTACTGTAAACAAGACCTTCTAGAGGACCTTCAGCTTGGGGCTACAGACCCAGGCTTAGGGTCTAGTTCTTCTAACTTATTCCCCAAACTGTTGTACCAAGGAAATGAAGGGACTCTGATGGTGATTGTCAACTCAGCACACCTGGGATGAGGGACGGACCCACAACTAGGAACTGCCTCCATCGGGTTAACCTGTGGACATATATGCTCTTATGAATATATACTCTCTCTCTCTCTCTCTCTCTTTCTCTCTCTCTCTTTTTTTTTTTTTTTTTTTTTTTTTTGGTTTTTTGAGACAGGGTTTCTCTGTGTAGCCCTGGAACTCACTCTGTAGACCAGGCTGGCCTCGAACTCAGAAATCCACCTGCTTCTGCCTCCCAAGTGCTGGCATTAAAGGTGTGCGCCACCACTGCCGGCTCTTTTTTTCTTTTACTATTTATTTACTTATTTATTTTGATACAAGGACTCACTGTGTGACTTTGGCTGGCCTAGAACTCATTATGTATACCATACTGACCTTAAAATCACAGAGATCCACCTGCCTCTTCCTCCCATGTGGAATTAAACCATGTACTATAGTCAGAAGGGAGACAGGGAGATATGCTTGCTATCCACTACAGTCAGAAGAGAGTGAATCCCCTGGAACCAGAGTTACAGATGGTGGTGAGCTGCCATATAGATGCTGGGAACAGCATCTATAAGGGCAACTAGTGCTTTTAAACCACTGAGCCATCTCTCCTTTTTATTTTTCAGTGTGTATATGTTTGTACTCATATGTTCAGGGGCCCACAGAGGCATCAAGAGTCAGTCAGTCAGGATTACAGGTGGTAATGAGCCCCTCTTTCCACTGTGAGGACTGTGAACCAAACTGAGTATGAGAAGTTTGTACTCCAATGTATACTAACACCTTGGCCCTCTGTGTCCAGTAACTCAACGAACCATGAGTAAAGATATTTGTGAGCAGGAAAAACAGCATCTTTTCAGAGCAAGGAGAGCCTGAATCAAGTAGACCCCTCACTTGTAAACTATGGTTTGTGTGACCAAGTGCTCAAGGCTGTAAGGCAGGTCTACCTACATAGAACCTCAGTGTGCGTTACTTTCCTAAATTTCCCATAGACTTGACTGTGACAGGTCTGACGGCAGTAGGTCTTCAGTTGAAGGTCCCTCTTCCCAGGTGAGGCAAGTTGACAACCAGAATTAACCATCACAGAGTGATTCACTTCTTTAGCACAACAATTTTCTGAAAGAACAGGCTTCGAGTGAGATTAGGGCTAGACCCCAATCTAGATCTGGAGCCCCAAAATTGTAGATCTTCTAGCCATATCCACTACTTATCCCTGTGGCTATGGCCAGACTCCAGCTTCCTATAAGTGACTCAGCCTGTGAACTTGAGGACTGGCCTGTGATCCTGCTCATTCCCAGCCTTTCATCCTCTTTCCTCTTTCCTCCTATTGTTCCTATTTCCAGCAGCACCATAGCAAGCACTTTCCCAGCATCCCTCACTTAGGTAGCCTAGACTGTCCCTAAGGGCCTCCAGTGCTCCATCTGTTTACAAACCAAAGGGCTCGAATCAACCTGAAACCCCAGCCCTCCTCCTTTTTTGAACAATACAAATTTCTCTTCAGTTGTGATAAAGTGGGTATTAGATAAAAATTGTATGTCTGCCCAGCCTGCCTTAGCTTGAGGAACTTAAACTGCTGGGTAGGGATCCTCCACCCAAAGAAGTAGGAAGTGACCAGAATACACATACTGGCTGAACATAGACTTTTTTCTCTTTTAAAAAAAAAATCCTTTTAAAGTTGTTAACACAGCAAAAGCCATCTGAGGCAACCATTTGCTTGGAATTGTTTGTTTTTTGCCCAGGCTGCCCTGGAGCTCACAGACCTTCCTCCATCTAAGGGTGGGTATCACAGGTCTGTGTCCCATGCCTTGCTCATAGTTGAGATCTGAACTGTCTGACCAGCAGTCTATTCGTGATTCCTCATAAATCATACATGAGCCCCATCATTTTGGTAACAGGGACTGACATAGGCGCCAAGGTCATCACCAGACCCCCAGACTGATTCAGGACAAATGGTCTTAAGGAAGTTGGCCCCTCAGGGAGTGATCAAAACAAAGGAAGAAATGGGAGGAAAGGCTGGGTGACTGCTTCCTGTGCTCGATCAGCAGGCAGGAGTTATGTCAAGAAAACTTGGCTCGCTCCCTTGCTAGTGCTGTGCAGAAGGAGGAGGAAGAAAGGCACCACAGTTGTATTAGTCCATCGCTGCAGACTGGACACAGGAAGCCTGAGGTGGATGTGAGGCAGACAGCAGCATGCAGGTGTCTTCATACTGTCATAGCCACCCTAGAGCCTTCTGTCTGTGTTCCAGCCACCCTCTAATAGACACGAGGTCGGAGGTGCTGTGTTTAGGCTCTGCCTTGTTTTGAACAGATGCTGCTTTCTCCGAAATATTTTCCACCCATATTGGTTAAATTCATGGATCTGGAATGCCAGCTATGTTACTCTTCCTAATTAAAAGGAGCCAAGATAGGCATCCACTCTTCTCTGCTCTAAAATTTCATAGCAGAAAGTCCACAGTGAAGAGCCAGCTATAACCTGTGCTCAGGACTGAGATGTGTTGGTCCTGTAAGGGAACAGACGACTTCTGTCCTCACCTTTTCTGTACCTTTCAGGACGATTCAGTGTAGGGAAACTGGTTCACAGGCTAAGGGGAGGAAAGCAAGTAGCCCTGCTCTTGAGCTCTGTAGACTTGGAATACACAGGGACATTCGGCATTCCTTAACTGGATGTTCTTCCTAGTCCACTTCACCCAACCAAGTATAAACAGCAAACTTCCTCTGGGACTGAGATCTAATGTTCTAAGGAAGTTAGAATGAGTGGGGAGGGATGGAATTGTGACCAAGTTTAGTCTCGGATTTACTATGTAGCTGAATATGACTCTGAACTCTGATAATCCAACCTCCACATCCAAAGTGCTGGGCTTATAGGTATGCTGCATCACACCAGACTTGGAATGTGTGATTTCTAAGGACTGTATTGTACCACTAGAAGCCTTAGCTGTCTCTCTAGGAAGTACAGACGGCACCACATTTAGGTGTACAGGGATGAAATATACAGTACTACCATTCACGTTAATAAATGGTCAGCAGGGAAACCTCTTGCTTACACTGAAGAAGCCACACTGAAGAGGCTTGTATGGTAGCTCACAGTTACAGTCCCAACACTCAGGAGGTTGAGATGGGTGTAAGGCCAGCCTGGGCTACAACTTGTCTCAAGGAAAGAAAAAAAGAGAGAGAGAGAGCTAGAACATTAAGAGCACTGGCTACTCTTCCAGAGGACCTGGGTTTGATTCCCAGTGTTCACATGGTAGCCCATAGCCACCTGAAACTCTAGTTCCAGGGTACCCAAAGCCTCTTCTGACCTCTTTAAGCACAGACGCAAATATGATGCACAGAAACACTCAGACATATAAACTAAGAATGATCTGTAAAAGTTTGTTTGGCCTGGTGCCTAACACCTTTAATCTTAGCACTTAGGAGGCAGAAACCAGTCAGTGTTACATAGCAAGTTCCAGGACAACCAGAGCAACATAGAGAGACCCTGTCTCAAAAATGAATGCAATCTTTAAACGCCCACCCATGTATTAAAGACATGTCTCCATCTGTACCTTCTTTATGTCTCCAAAGTCTGTGTCCCACCATTTCCTATGGTCCTCTCCTACTTTCCATGTGAGCTCTTGCCTTGTGCTAAGTTCCTTATAGGCTCTACCGTATCTAATCCCTGCACCAGCCTCCTCAAGTATGACTTTGAATATGGTTTTTCTGTGTGGTCCTCACTGTTCGAAGGAAACTCTCTTCCTGCCTCTGCCTCCCTAGTGCTCGGATTAAAGGCCACCCAGCAACCTTGGGTTATCACATAGAGAATTTCATGTATCACCTAGCAGGTGTGTATGGGTCCACAGTACTCCTCCAAGACAGTGGACATGGGCATTATTTCTGAAATGCTTATTGGGAACTCAACTTCTGTTCCTTCCTTTGTCTGAACATCTGGCCAGGTGTGACTACCTCTGTTGGCACACTGAGATAAGCAATTAGAATTCCCTATGTCAAGGAAAGCTTAATTTGGATCATTTCAGCCGAGTCTGTCACTTGGCAGTTGAAGCCTGAAGAAATGTTCCCTGGCATTATGCAAGTTGCCTCAGAACCATCTCCAACAGCCCTCTTCTAAAGTCCTTCATCTCGGCAAGGGATGTGCTGCATAGTGACACACTACATCTGGGTTCCTTTCTGTCTTGTGGGTCTTAAGTTCAGAGGTGGGTGTAATGGTAGTATATCACATGTGGTACACATCTGTCTAATGAAATTCCTGACCTAGAGACATGATAGCCATGTGGTGAGATCACTGATTACTGCCTGGCTATGATCTGAGTCACCTGCAAAGCAGATACACAGACTTCTCCAACAAGAGGTCCAGGGCTAGGGTCTTTGTCACTCACAGGCTGCACTGTGGCCTCTTGTTCATCTCAGAACTTTCTTGGGTCTCACAGATGAGCATTAGAACACTAGTGGCACTCACACTCAGGTAGCTGAGGCAGGAGAATCACAAGTACCAAGCCAGCATGAACTACAGAATAGGATCCTCTCTTGAGAAAAGAGGCCAGCAAGACCATGCAGGTAGTAAAGGACCAACTTAAGCCATTTGTCCTCTGACTCCACAACAGTGCCCTAACATACATACACACACCACATATTAAATAGTCAAATGAGTAAATATCCAACATTGTCAAGGTAGACTGGGTGACTTGGTCTAGAAATGTTTCCAAGAGCCTCCTACCTGACTGAAACTTGCCCTCATCCGCATACTGGTTTTTTGAGACAAGGTCTCATGTAGTCCAACTAAATAACCAAGGATGATTTAAACTGATCTTGCCTCCACCTCCCAAGTGTTAGGTTTGAAGGCAAGCACCACCACACACACACACACACACACACACACACTCGGCTTTGGTTAGTATCTGACTGTGTAGCCAGGCAAGCCCAGGACTCCAGCACTCCCACCTCTGCTTCCCAAGGGCTGGGATCAGAGGCATGCACTTTCCCAGGCTCTCAGTCAGTTCAGTTGATGTGTCAAGGTCTGCTGTACTGCTGTAGCCTGCTTCTGATGGACCATCACCCCCTTGAGACCTCTAGCTGGCCGGGAAAGATGTCCACCATCTTGGTGGGGTTTCTTTTTTCCTTTTTTTTTTTTTTTAAATTTTATGTATATGAGTGCACTATAGCTCATCTTCAGACTCTGTTGTCTTCAGACACACCGGTTGTGAGCCACCATGTGGTCACTGGAAATTGAACTTGGCACCTCTGGAAGAGCAGCTGAACCATCTCTCCAGCCCTTCTTTTGGTTTCTTAAGATAGAGTCTGACTATGTAGCCTTCAGGAGAACTCATTCTGGAGACCAGGGTGGTCACAAACCTCACAGAGACCTGGCCTGCTTCTGTAGGCTTGCTTACCCCTTGATGTTGCTTTTGTTCTAGGAAGATGATGAAAAGCTGATTGAGGAAATCCAAAAGGAGGCGGAGGAGGAACAGAAGAGAAAGAATGGAGGCAAGTATTCTTCCCAAACATAGATGAGGCATGGGGAATCCCTGCCCCTTGGGTCAGTGCTCAAACCATGGGAATGCTTTGAAAGCCATGGGTTTGGTTTGAGCACCCCTCACAGTAAAACACACCCAAGTGCGTGTTTGAAGGCAAACAGAAGCCTGACTTAGGAGAATGGCTCACCACTGTGGAGGCCTACTAAGGGATGACACCAAGCCCCAGGGGCTCTGGAGGGACATTTCACATGAACTGTGTCAAGCTTAATAAACATACTGCTGCCCTCTATAGGCTGTGGGAGTGACCATTAGGAAAGTATAGATTTGCCCTTTGGCATCTTGCTATGATGTGCAGTGGTGTCTTTTGTCTTGAATTGAATATTAGCCAGCCTACTCTAAGCCACCACTTTGGGGCCCAGAGGAGCATATAGTGAGGGTCAGAAGTGGCATTCAGAGCCCTAGTCACAGGCAAGCATCTGCTGGCGTTGGTTTGGTCTGTTTGCCTCACTGAATCCCATCTTCCTTTCAGAGAACACCTTCAAACGCATCGGGCCCCCACTAGAAAAGCCAGCTGAGAAAGTGCAGCGTGTGGAAGCCCTGCCACGGCCTGTCCCACAGAACCTGCACCCTCAGATGCCACCTTATGCCTTTGTCCACCCACCGTTTCCCCTGCCACCTGTGCGGCCCGTGTTCAACAACTTCCCTATCAACATGGGTCCTGTGCCCGCACCCTATGTACCCCCTCTGCCCAACGTGCGTGTCAACTACGACTTTGGCCATGTGCACGTGCCCCTGGAGCACAACCTGCCCATGCACTTTGGCCCCCAACCAAGGCATCGCTTCTAACACCCAAAGCCCTGTCCAGCCGTGCTGAGTCTGCAGGAGGGCCCAGTCTCATCTTCTGAGTAGGGATGGAGTCCCCGGTTCCCTCTTGAGGGTAGGCGCATGTCCTCCTGCTCTTTTACTTTTGCAAGGTCCGTGCTCCTTCAGGTCTGATGCCCTTTGGGTGCTGACTGTCACTGGGCCATCTAAGCAGCCAATACAGTGGCTCTGACCATGAAGCAAGCCCTTCTAATCATTTGCCATATTTCCTCCCCAGCAGCCTACTGAAAGCCCAGGGGGGAATGGCCTACCGTCCTCAGGCCAGGGCTCGCTCCTTGTTGCCCAAGGCCCACTCAGGTCCAAGGGCCTCCAAGAATCTTTTGTGGCGCAAGTTTTGTTCTGTTGTTATCTAAAGAAGTTGCTCCTATTCACGTAGTTTGAGCTGAAGTTTTTTGTGGTCTACTCAAATGTGTCCCCATCTGTGGAAAGTCAGGTTGAAAGTATTCCCCAAAGGATGGCAACTGCTGAGAGCCAGTAGTCCCTACATCAAACAAAAGGGCCCTTTTAGGAAGCTGTCATTTACTGCTGGGCTGCCCCTTCTGAGCAGCTTCTCTCCTAAGGTGGGGGGTGGGGGTTTCCCGGGCAGTGCAGATGACCTCATGGAGCTGCTGCAGCCGCCATAGCAACCCTGCTGCCTGCTCACCTGTCCCTCAGTAGTTAGCAAAGGATGCAGACAGGAGACATCCCAGCTCCAAGGAGGACAGCTGGCTTCCCTAGAGTCAGATATCTGCGTAGAGTCTTTGCCATGTTCCTACTGCCTCTGTCCCCTCCTGTCCAGACCAGGTCTTTGTACTCTCCTCCAGTGTTTGCTGAGCAGGACTGGCAGCAGGTCTCTCAGAACTAGCTGTCCTTGTCCTCCCCTTGCTGTGGGGGTGTCCCATGTTCGGAGTATACAGACTTAGATGGAGGGAAGATGTCCCTGGGAAAGGGAGACTCCCTGAGGTACCCATTGTCACTTGAGTGTGGGTGGGGCACACACAGTGACTCAGGAGCCCTGCCATGGGTCACCTGAACTGTGATGTTAGTCTGAATGACAGTGCCTTGGAAAGATGGGCCACATGCTGCATGACAGGATCCTCCAAGTACCTTAACTGTTAGTGTATTCATGTTCTCTGCACTTCTCCAGAGGCCCCACAGCTGGATGGGTACTCCAAGCATTGCCCCTCCAAGGCCTCGTGAGCCGCTGGACTGGGCACCCAGTTCTAGGTTGACTCAGTGCCCCTATCACATAGTTCCACCAAGAGACCAGATGGAAACAACTGGCGGTTTCTCGGGTAGCTGAAAGAACAGGCCAGGCAGATGCCACCAGACCTTGGAACTCAAAGAAATGAGGCCAGGGTCATGTCAGTCTGTGGCTGCAGGGAGGTTGCTATTGCCTGTCTCCATCCAGGAGTGACCCTCCCTGCACTTATGTGCCAGCAGGGCCAGGGGGTGAGGAGTAGACCAGCAAGGATCCCTGAGGTAGCTGCTCCCTTAACATCTAGGACCCAGACTGCTTCCTGGTTTGAAAAACTGCCTACCCACTCCCAGTGTATTTGCCTTAAAACTGGAGAGAATCTAGTATTTGCACTTAGCAAAAGATTTCAAAGTTAAGAGAAAAGTGCATGATCTCACTTTGTACAAAAGAAAAAAAGAAAAAAAATGAAGTAGATGGTTAAAAGTTTTTCTTTACCTTTTGGTAGTAAAAATAGAGGAACCAAGTCTGTTTAAACTACTGTGTAAAAAGACTGTATCATATGTAACTTGAATTTTGTGTAAATAAATGTTTGTGGACGCTTCTCTTGGCTCTGTCCCCACTCAAATCACAGGTCCCCAGGAGCTCTTTGTGGTTTTTCAAGACAGGGTTTCTCTTTATAGCCCTGGCTGGCCTGGTACTCATTGTGTAGACCAGGCTGACCTCGAACTCAGAAATCCACCTGCCTCTGCCCTCCAAGTGCTGGGATTAAAGGCGTGCGCCACCACTGACCAGCCCCCAGGAGCTCTTAGGTACAAGCAAGCACCATGTACCAAGGAAGGGTGTAGGACTCCTAATGGCCCCAGCGTAGACCAGAAAGAAAAGACCCCTCTCACCTGCCAGAAGAGAAACTTGGTGCCTTGGCTACTGAGTCCCAACTAGGACACAATAAGAAAGTGTCTTAGCAGAGAACCTTAAAGAAAGCACAGGCTGTCCTTGGAAGACTCCCTTCCCCAGATACTCCCAGTGTGACATTAAATTGCCCTCTAATCCTTGGCTGGCTGGAAGGACTTGAACCCTCTGAGACCAACTGCCTGCACTCCATAACACGACCCACACCTTCACCATATGGTCAGGAGGGCCTGGGCACAGGGAAAGTGGGACCTGCAGGTGGGGGAAGGCCAGGACAACACTCCCGGAAAAGACTGCCTACTCTCCTGCCCTTTATTGTGTTTTTTTTTTTTTTTTTTTGGTTTTTTTTTTTTTTTGTTTTTTGGGACTTGTTTCACATATGAAAGTTTTTTGCTGAAGTAAAACTCAGGGACAAAATTTCTCTACATCCCCAGCTTCCAAAGCAGTCATTGCCTACAGATTTTCTTGGCTGTCTGGAGCCTTCTGGAGCTGCTTCTGTATAGGTTACACATATTAAATTTGTGGTGGCTGAGGCTCTGAAGCTGGGTGGTGCCAGGAAAACTGGTCATTCTCCCTTCTAGGTGACCATGGTATCCTGCACCCTCCCCAGACCTCTACTTGTAGGTTCATACCCACTGAGGCTTCAGAGTTTTGCTTTCAGTTTTTTTGGTTTTGTTGTTTTTGTTTGTTTTGGTTTTTCGAGATAGGGTTTCTCTGTCTAGCCCTGGCTGTCCTGGAACTCACTCTGTAGACCAGGCTGGCCTCGAACTCAGAAATCCGCCTGCCTCTGCCTCCCCAGTGCTAGAATTAAAGGCGTGCGCCACCACCATCCGGCCTTGCTTTCAATTTTTCAGGAGTCACCCCTACTACATATGCTTTCCTGGATATCATGTGCACTGAAGGAGTTGTTTATAACAGGGTCTCTCTCTAGCCCTGGCTGGCCTGGAATTCACAATGTAGATCAACCTCAAACAAATATGCCTGCCTCTGCCTCTCTAGGGCTAGAATTAAAGATGTTTGCCACCATGACTTACAAACTTGTTTTCTGATACTTCACTGTGACTGTGTGGATTTACCTATTTCACAGTGCCCTAGTTAAAAATAAGTCTAAGGGTTTCCATTGTCGTTGCTACTATATCCAAGACCCTGTACATGATGGGTCACAGATGCTACCCAAGATGAACGGTGATACCTCAAACATGGAGAGGGGGGAAGCTATGTAGCCCAGGCTAGCCTTGAGCTCTTTTAAAAAGAAGTCCAAGCCGGGCAGTGGTGGTGCACGCCTTTAATCCCAGCACTTGGGAGGCAGAGGCAGGGGGATTTCTGAGTTCGAAGCCAGTCTGGTCTACAGAGTGAGTTCCAGGACAGCCAGGGCTAGACAGAGAAACCCTGTCTCTAAAAAACTTAAAAAAGTCCAGGCTGGCCTCAAACTTAAAATGCCACTGCCACGATGCCTCAAATGCTAGGATTACAGGTGTGCACCACCACTCCTAGCCTATATAGATAGCATCTGTAGGGGTTCAAGGCTGTGTATACAAATTTTACTATGGAGATCAGGGGTCAGTCTGTTCTTCAACTGGTTTTCCACCTTTTATTGTGTTTTTGTTTTTCTTTTAGTTTTTGGTCTTGGCTTTTTTTTTATTTTTTTTTTTATTTTTTTTTATTTTTTATTTTTTTTCATATACCATTTCTCTGTGTTACCCTGGCCATCCTGAAACTCACCTAATAGACTGGCCTGGCCTCAAACTCACAAAGATCTGCCTGCTTCTGCCCCTGGTTTAAAGGCATCTTGGGATTAAAAGTGTGCACCAGTACCACTGACCTGTTTTGTTTTTCTTGAAACAGGGTTTCTCTGTGTTGCCCTAACTGGCTTGTAACTCATTTTATAGATTGGCCTCAGAGATCTGCCAGCCTCTGTCTCCCAAGGGCTGTAATCAAAGGCATGCACGACCAGGTAAATCTTATTTTTTGAGACCTCACTGAGCCTACATTCACCAATTTAGCTGGGCTGGCTAACTAGCAGATTCCAGGAGTCTATTCCTCCTCACTGGTGCTGAGACTGCCCATGCCTGCCCCCGGCTGCCTGCCCCCGGCTGGGTCTGGGTCTGTATTTTAGGTGGAACTTGAATCCTCTCTCCAGCCCCTTCCATCTAACATCTTTTGTTAGAGGAAGATTTGTGTGGTCCTTGCTATGATATACGTATGCTTCCAGGTTTTTTTCTTTTTATTTGTTTGCTTTTGTTGTATCATTCTTTAGGGAGAGGAGAATATCAAATCAGTCTTCTATGAAGCCTGAACTTGGAATCCTACCTTGGTCTCGTGCCAGTGGTGCACAGCACTACTATCCAGCAAGGGTTTCCCTCTGGGGTAGCAGCCAGCTCCAAGCACTCTGGTCCCGTGACCGCTGGGGAAACAGTCACTGCCGTAGCCCTGAGGGCTGCCTGAGTCTTCCTCAGGCAGGATTTAATGAAGCATCAGTTGCTCCTGTTGCTTCCTCTACCAGGGGCTTTTTATTTTGCTTGCTTGGAAGGAACACGGGGGTGAAGGGAAGATGAATCTCTCGTCATGCCCTGCCCATCCCTGTCAGTGACTGTAGCCAGCTCCACTCAGGTAGCCCTAAGATGTCAGTCACATTTGTCCAGCAAGTCCTCCGGGCCATTGGAGCCCAGGCTTTGGGGCCTATCATTTGTCATTAAAGTAGGAATCAAGATGAATTCTAGCTGGGTATGGTGGGACAGGCCTTTGATCTCAGCACTTGGGAGCCAAAGATTACAGATCTCTATGAGATTTAGACCAGCCTGGTCTACATAGTGAGATTTCCTGTCTGGCAAAAAAAAAAAAAGAGAGAGAGAGAGAGAGACAGACTGCGTTCTAGGGTGAGCGTGAGCTTATACCTTAGATCCTAGGGTGAGCACAAGCTTGTACCCTTAAGGTAGAGCATTTACCATGCAACCCCGAAAACCTGAGTTTTGGTCCCCAGAACCCACATAGATGCGGATGTGGTCGGTTGTCCTCTGAACTTCACTACATGCATGTAAAGCATACACTTAACAGTAATAAGGAAAAGTAAGACTGTCTTAGGTGGGCATGGTGGCACATGCCTGTAATCCCAGCAAAGACAGACCTCTGGACTCTGAGGGTGAGGGGAACCGGGGGACCTGAGGGCAACCCCTGGATCCCATGGTGGGAGGTGAGAAACAACTCCTGAAAGTAACCCTCTGATCTCCACACTTGCACCATGACACAAGCAAACATATACTCACTCACATACACAGACCATATGTACACACAACACAATAAACTAAAACAATCTAGCTTTAGCCATGCCACTAATCCCAACACTTGAGAGGCAGAGGCAGAGAGATCTCTGTTGGAGGCCAGCCTGGCCAGGTTGGTCTATATAACAAGTTTCGAAGCCAGCCAAGGCTATATACTGACTTTATTTCAAATGAACAAATAAGAAGAATCTTCAGACTGTGTCCTCTTCCTGCACTGTAAGCATTCGAGGATGGCTAGGTGTGATCTTACAAAACAAAGGCACAGGGATGTTGAAGCATGCTAGGGATTGAACCCAGGGCCTTACCCATGCTGGTAAGCACTCAACTGGGCTACACCCTCAGGCTTCAAGAGAGCATTTGTAAACAGGGCAGTGGTGATGCATACCTTTAATCCCAGCACTCAGGAGGCAGAGGCAGGCAGATCTCTGAGTCTGAGGCCAGCCTGGTCTACAGATAGACGTTTAGGACAGCTAAACTACATAGAGAAACCCTGTCTTGAAAAACGTAAAAAAAGAAAAAAATTAAAAGAACATTTGTAGCCTCATGGCCTTCCTTCATGGCCACATGAGCCCACCCAACCTCTGAAAATATGCTGATGGACCTAAAGCTATCCCTCGCCCTCCTCCATTTTGACAGAACCCAGGGCCAACCAGGAAGCCTGGGATGTAGTCAGAGCTGACAGAGCCACGGGAAACCAGGACGCTGGGTTCAGTCCTAGCTCTTGCCCTCTTTCCCCATCTGTGGCACTAACACTCCCACTAATAATCTCCTTAAGAATATTTTCCAAATCCCCCAAAAGACCATAAATAACCACTTGGCTCAGAAATACATCCTCAGCCCCAGATAAGGGTCAGATGGGCTTAGGAAATACTATTTGGAAGAATCTATAGAGTGGACATGGAATCAAAGGCCTGTAAATCTCAGCACTTGAAAAGACTATCATTATGAGTTTGAAGTTAGCGTGGGCTACATAATAAGTTCAAGACTAGCCTGAGCTACATAGTAAGTTCAAGACCAGCCAAGGATACAGAATGTGGCCTTGTCTCAAAAAGAAGGGGAGAAGAGAAGAGTAAAAGAAGAAAGGAAGAAAGAAAGAGAAGGGGTGGGAATTGAGGAGTGTAAATGGTGGCTCACACCTGTGATCCAACACCGTAGAACTAAAGGCCAGGCTAGACTCCAGAGTGAGCTCAAGACTAGCCTAGACTGTAGTGACACTGTGCCTCAGATGAAGAGGGAGGGGAGGGAGGAGTTAGGAAGATAATGTTCTGAGCCCAGAAGGGAACTTGCTGTGGATGCTATGGAACTGCCTTGCTGAAGACAGTGGGACCCACTAGAAGTCATATGAAAGTCGGCTTGGTGTTTTTAAGATCATAAAAGTAGATGAGAGTTACTTTTGCCAGTGTCATAGTATGCAAGTCACACTGGACAGCTAGAGTCTTGGTTTTCACATCAGCAAAATAGAGAGTTGCCTGGGTAGCCCTCTACCTGCTCCCTGTTATCCAGGGATGTGAAGCTTTCAAAGTCTGTGGAGATGCTCACTAGAAAGGTTTCCATGGCTGGACAGTGGTGGCGCATGCCTTTAATCCCAGTATCTGGGAGGCAGAGGCAGATGGATTTCTGAGTTCAAGGCCAGCCTGGTCTACAGAGTGAGTTCCAGGACAGCCAGGGCTACACAGAGAAACACTGTCTCGAAAAACTAAAAAGAAAGGAAGAAAGAAGAGAGAAAAAGAGAGAGAGAGAAAGAGAGGGAGGGAGGGAGGGAGGGAGGGAGGGAGGGAGGAAGAAAGGTTTCCATGGCAATGGTCATTGCATGTCATTCCCAACAGTCAAAGAGAAGCAGCCCAGCCAAGGGTGGTGATGCAGGCATGTCTCCACAGACACTTTCCTCTACCACTGAGTCACACCCCAGCTCCTCACTGGGGATTCTAGGAAAAGAAAGGGAAAAGCTACTTCACTGGAGAGAGGAAAAAAAAAAAACTGATCACAGTAAGATCAAAGCTAGACTAAGCAACTTAGTGAGACACTATCTGTTTCAAATAATAAGAAGGCTTGGGATGTGGCTCAGTAATAGGGCCCCTGCCTAGAATCCCCCAATGAGGGGCTGGGGTGTGGCTCAGTGGTAGAGTGCCTGCCTAGAATCCCCCAGTGAGGGGCTGGGGTGTGGCTCGGTGGTAGAGTGCCTGCCTAGAATCCCCCAGTGAGGGGCTGGGGTGTGGCTCAGTGGTAGAGTGCCTGCCTAGAATCCCCCAGTGAGGGGCTGGGGTGTGGCTCAGTGGTAGAGTGCCTGCCTAGAATCCCCCAGTGAGGGACTGAAGTGCTGAGTTCAATCCTCTACACGTGAAAAGCATTCTCTGTTCAGCTTTTAATTTTGAGTTCCTAAGCCTGTACTCACCAAACTCAAGGAGAACACTTGACTTGGTCTGCAAGGATTCTCCCCTGTATTACCCTGGCTCCGGCGGTGTACTGGTTAGGTCCTGGCCAGAAGCTCTGCAGAAGAGTACTGCCAAAAGATGGTGGTTTTCTAAGATCTGAGGCAAGAGCATCAGGAGTCCAAGCGCAGCCTGGACTGCATAGCGATATATCAGAAAGCCAAAAAAACCGAGCATGCATGACAGCTCCTGCCCTAATCCCAACTCAGGAGGCAGAGGAAGATGGATCTCTGTGAGTTCAAGGCTAGCCTGGTGTACATGGTGAGTCTACATGGCAAGTTTCAGACAGCCAAGACTGTATACGTGCTAGAAAAGTAAACAAGATGAATGACATCTCATCTTGTTTGCTTTGAAACAAGATCTTATATGTAGCCCAGGTTAGCCTCAAACTCCAGAGTCTCCTGCTTCAACTTCCCCTAGCACTGGGATTACAGGCGTGCACCACCAAGCCAGGTTTTTTGGTCTGGTGTGGTTTGGTTTTTCATCTTTCTTTCTCTTAATCTGGCCACATTTATTGAAGTGTCAAATGGGCCAAGAATTGCCCGCCAAGGAATTTTGTCAGACATTTGCACAAAGGTTCGTGAACACAGCAGCTTTTACAGGCGTACTTGTATTAGTGATAAATGAGACTTGATGTCTGTGACAGGGAGTCAGGGGATGTTGATAAGATGTGACATTCATCCGCCCACAGAGAGTGGGTTGTAGACACAGTGAGGCCTGTCTGTGCAGATAAGGAAAATGGACATTCATTAGGTGACAACTCAGGCTTCCAGCTGTGGGGTGCGTGCTAGCCCATCTGTGAACAAATAAAATGGGAACTGTCAGCCACGGGCTGTAAAATGGGGCAGCCACTATGGCGCATACTATCATACTTCCTTAAAAAGTAGCCAGCTGATGCTGGGCGGTGGTGGCGCACGCCTTTAGTCCCAGCACATGGGAGGCAGAGAGAGAGACAGGTGGATTTCTGAGTTCGAGGCCAGCCTGGTCTACAGAATGAGTCCAGGACAGCCAGGGCTACACAGAAAAACCCTGTCTCGGGGGGAAAAAAAAAAAAAAGCCAGCTGAGGTGGTGCAAACCTTAATCCCAGCAGTAGGGAGGCAGAGGCAGGAGGATTACCAAAGGTTTGCAGAGGGCCTGGTCTACACAGTGAGACTCAGTCTCAAGCAGAGGCTTGAGATGGCTCAGCTGGTAAAGATGCTAGCCGTGCAAGTCTTTTTCTTTCTCTTTTTTCTTTTTTTTTTCTTTTTGGTTTTTCGAGACAGGGTTTCTCTGTGTAGCCCTGGCTGTCCTGGAACTCACTCTGTAGACCAGGCTGGCCTCGAACTCAGAAATCCTCCTGCCTCTGCCTCCCAAGTGCTGGGATTAAGGGTGTGTGCCACCACTGCCCGGCCTTAAAGATCTTTTTAAACTAACTGTAACCCAGCACTCAGAAGGCAGAGTCAGGAGTATCACAAATTCAAAAGCCTCATGAACTCCACAATGAAACCCTCTCTCAATAACCCAAGGTCTTTAGGCAGAGCCCCACAGCACAGCGCACATCTGAGCATGCTCACAAGTCTAAACCGGCATCTCAGCCCTTCAGGGATGCGCGAGCAAACAGAGCTGCCTTGTCACTGGGCCACTACACTCTGGAGAACAAAACGAGAGCTGAAAGTTGACTGCTCAGAGATCAGTGCTCCAGGTTTATAGTGTTATAGTGACATTCTTCAAAGAGCAGGGCTAAGAGGCACAGGCACTTGTCACCAAGCAACAACTGAGTAGAATCCCTGAAAACAAACCTACAGGCAAAAGGAGAGAACTGACTCCTGTCCTTTGACCTTCATGTGAACACAGTGGTGTGTGTGTGTGTGTGTGTGTGTGTGTGTGAGAGAGAGAGAGAGAGAGAGAGAGAGAGAGAGAGA